>JARCZZ010029622.1:0-34206 GCA_030323915.1 Brotogeris chrysoptera
GAACAAGCTTAGAGTGTGGGGAGAGATCTCGTGGATGCAACGTTGTGCCTATATCACTAACCTGGAGTTAATAAACAGTGTGCTCTATTGCTGTTCCCTGAAACTCCTGCCTTGTATCTTCCTTCTTAGAAATACGATTGAGCTGGGCTTCTGGTAGGCAGAGAGCAGCCAGGAGGGTCAGCGCGTTTGTTGCAGGAGGACTGTGTGTCCACAAAGAGGGATGCTTGGTGTAACACACACCACATCTCCAGCTATCACTGCTCTCCTGCTAGGAGTATGTTCCCCTGCCTGCCTTCTGGCAGGAAAATAAAATCTCTAGAGCACTGGAGCTTGCATGGGCTTAGGCAGGTTGTGCCAACCCACAGGTCATCCCATCCCAGCCCATCCCAGAACTACCTGTACTTCTTTCCTCTGTGTGACACATGCCCTGATTTGCCTTCAAGCCAAATTAGGACAGAGTGCTTTAAAAAGAAATGTAAATAATCCCTGGTATTGCATTGTTCCTGCCCCTTACAGGGATCATTTACCATCTTTTGCTCTTGCAGAAGCAAAACCAGAATTAAGAATTAATCCTTCTTTGACCTATGAACTGCCAGGAGATTTCCAGGCCCTCTTCTGCTTACTGACACTTCTCTCTGCTTTAGTACATGTGTCTCATCTTCCAGCAAAGTTAGCTGTGGCAGGGAAATCGATTATGTATGCTTAATTCAGGTGGAAGGATGACAGCAACAGCCAACACCAAGACTTTGGAGAGGGATTATCTCCTCCTTCCCAGCTCACAATTCTTTCCTTTCCTTACATACAGGAGGCCACAGAAGTGAGTGTTGTTTTAGGGCAATGACAATTAAAATTAAGTTTTCTCCCCACTGTTTCATTTCACATGTCTCAGCCGACTCAGCTTTCCCTTGTTCCCAGCTGCCACTGTTCAGCACCTTGGGGGGCAGTGCTGTTTGAAAAAAGGTGGGTTTAGCAGATTATCACACCTTGGTCTATTACTTAAATAAACAGTTCATCATCACTGGTACTCCCATTTGACCATCCACCTTTCTGATACTCTTTTGCGTCACCAAACTGTTCATTAAAGCCGTCTATGCTTCTGTAATTGAATCAAATACAGTGTGACTGACAGCTGCTTACTGTGCATGGAGGTACATGTCATCCAGGAAGCAAATGTAGGCTACAAGTAAATATCCTACAAAACTAAAACCAGTCTGATGGCATTGCCTCTCTCCCTTGCCCCTATGTTACTGTTCTCTTTATTCCTAATGAAGTTCTGGGGGTCGTGGTCTGAATAGGAAAGTGTTACCGTGCTTCACAGCCGAGCCCTGACGGGGTTTTCTAAGGCAACGATCCTCCTCCCGTCTGTCCCCACGATTCCAACCGGTCATCAGCGCTCTTCTGTGCCGTTTCCAACAACTTCTTGCCCTCCCGCTTCAACAAGTGACTCTGAGAATAAAGAAAAGTGACTCAGAAAATAAAGCGACTCTGAGAGCAGAGGAAAGCGAGCAAGCACATCAATACAGACACAAACCCATCCTCCCCGCGGGACCCCAGCGACCCCGACCGCAGCCCAACGCCCGCAAGCGTTTTAACGCCTCACTTTGCCTACGGGAGGCTGCAGCCCCGACCGACGGCTCGGGGATGCGCTCGGGCTCCCCCGCAAGCCCGCCCGCCCCGCAGTGCCGGGGCAGGGCCTGCTCCCGCCGGTACCGCCCCCCCGCCGGGCACTGCCCACAGCGGAGATGGCGGCGGCGGCGGCAGCGTGCGGCGGTGGTGCGGGGACCGCGCTAACGGGGGGCTGCCGCTTGCTGCTGGTGCTGCTGCTGGCGCTGTGGCGGGCGGCGGCGCTGCCCCGCGGCATGTTGTACCCCCGGGACACCCCGTCCCGCGAGCGGAAGGAGCTCGGCGGCCTCTGGAGCTTCCGCGCCGACCTCTCGCCCAGCAGGGACGCCGGCTTTGTGCAGCGCTGGTACCGGCAGCCGCTCCGGCAGGTACCGCGGGGTGCGGGCTGGGCTGCCCCGGGGCGATCCGTCGCGAGCATCGGTTCCCCTTTCCCACCCCACCGGGCCTGCGGAGCGGCTGCTCCGTGCCTGCGCCTTACCGCTGTGCAGGGGGTTCTCTTAAGAGACCCGGCTAATAACCGACCGCGTCTGATCACCCCGCTTCCGCTCAGAGGCCAGATAGCATTTGAATGAACTACAGTCTCCCTTAGCGCTGCCTTGCACAACGCTTATCTATGATCAACAGCCTCCGATAAACAAAAACGCCTGGAAAGGGGACTCGAGTTATTTTATTCCAAAGTACCTGAGTGCTGATAAGCAATTCCAGTGCAACTGCAATCAGGTATGGAATTAACACCATGACCTAAAAGGCATAAGTAGTCTATGTGTACAATGCACATGTCCATCGCTTCTCTTGTAGCCCTTTGGGCAGTATTTTTGCCCAATGGTGGAAGGAGAGGAGCTGAAAGGCACTGCGCTGTTGGAAGCACAGTGGAATGAGGCAGCCGGAGGAGAGGGATCCTGGGCTGTGCCCCCACAAAGGGAGGCTTAACCATGTACGCTCAACCTGCTTGAAGCAGCAGAGACTCTCCCTGAAGGAGATACACATTATGGCCATTTGAGTCAAAGGATTTCCTGTATCAGATACAGGAAAATCCACTTCACCATCCAAGGATTTTCCTGCTAGGATTTTCTGGTGGCTGCTAAGGGTGCTGAGTTTCTCTGCAGCGCGGGTACGGTTCAGTGCTGAGTCAGCCGTGCACATGATGCTCACCCCTGGGCAACCAGACCTTCCTTGTTCCGCTCCCCATGGAGGGGCTTCCTGAGGAAAGGGGAAGCTGATGCAGCAGCACTCTTCTGTGCAACATCATGAGCACAGCAGGTGCTAAAAATGAACAGCTCTATGCCACAAAAGCGTCCGGTTACCTCAGTGTTAAATGTATTCCAACACTGCCTGCCTGTGATCCTTACATGAAGTATAAGTGAGTGAATTCACTCCATTGTAATCCCAAGGAATCTAGTTTGCTTTCAGGGAATGAGAAAGGCTGGACTCATCCCAAACAGTCTCCACAAACCTTCCATGGGGAATCTGACCCAAAATATCCATGTCTCTCGTCACCCTTCTACAACAATTCTTAGCCCAACAAGCAGCATACCACACCATTAGCCTGGCACCACACCACCAGCCTTGCTCACCAGACACCTAGAGCTGTGCAAGAGAAACTACTGCTTGTTCCAAGTCTCAAGCTGAAACAACGACCTGGGCATGTTTTCCCCCCCTCACTTCTCTGATTCTGCAATACCAGAGTCATTAATGAAAGCATTTCACTATACATCATGAAGGGAAAAGATATGAGCAGCTTCCTCTTGTAGGAACAAGCAGGTACCTGGGCCTGGTACTAAGTAGGGCTTGTATAGGGCCTGTGACAGAGCACACAAGTTTCTAAACAGGTTTTCCCAAGTACTTCCACTGGACAAAGGGATTGTAAGGCTGTCAGTGGAAGGGGACACCTCCAGCAGTACAGGTTGGACACCCAAGACAGTAATATTTCTTTAACTGATCTGTTTCCTCCCTTTCTGTTCCATTCCTGCCAGACTGGCCCTGTGATTGACATGCCAGTGCCTGCCAGCTTCAATGATATCACTCAAGACCCCAGCTTAGAGAACTACATCGGCTGGGTTTGGTATGAGAAGGAGGTGCTGCTCCCTCTCCGCTGGCTTCAGGACGACCTCAACACCAGGGTGGTGCTCCGCTTTGGCAGTGCCCATTACTACTCCATTGTGGTACGTTGCATGGGAAACGGTCCCTGTGTTTCCAGAATTATGCTGCACTAAAATCTATCTCATGGCTTGTTCAGCAGCTACACCTCTGCCTAGATTTTATATCTTAACTCTTGCCTGTTATCCGCCAGCTGAGAACTTGCCCCTGTTTCCAGGTCTCTCTTCTCTGACTCTCCAGTATCAGGACTAGGAACTAAAACATTTCTTTGCTATAGGATCTACCACTGTCATCTCAGTGACCCTTGTTTGTACATGACCTAGACCTAGCACCCAGCAAAGGAAGGGCTGCTAAACTGATCCCTCCAGGAGTAAGAGCCCAGAACAAGGTTCAGTGTTACTGGGTATCCCAACTGCCCTTTGCTGGGCTCCTTCCCTTTGCCCTTCTACGCTTGCCACAAAAACCCAATAACCTGCTTCTTGGGCTCATGGGTGTCTTCTCTTGCAGTGGGTGAATGGAGTGCAAGTGGTGGAGCATGAAGGGGGCCACCTCCCTTTTGAAGCAGATATAAGCAGCATTGTCCAGGACAGCCCAGGGATCCCCTGCCGCATCACTGTTGCGCTCAACAACACTCTCACCCCCCATACTCTGCCTCCAGGGTCAATTCTGTACATGAATGACACAACAAGGTGAGTTACTTACTGTACTGCTCAGCTTATCCCACGACTCAGAGAATGGGACTTTATTCAGCTGCTGGTTCGTAACACCTTCCAAGCACCTTAGGAAAGCATGGGATTGTATTTATGCCGAAATTCAGCAGTTGAGCAGGCAGGTGTTTAAGCTTTGCTGTTATGAGGAATCTGAACTGAGTTATTGCATCTGTTTTATACACAAGGAGCTGAGATGAAGTGATTTGCCAAGTTGAATAAATGGCAGATTTGAGAAGCTTGAATTCAGCTGGAATATACAAGTACCAGCTATCCTGAAGGACCAAACCTAGTCAGTGCATTAGATGTTTGTTAACTGGGAGTCCCCTTCAGTGCAGCAGCAGCACTACTGAAAGATAGATCCATCCTGCTGTAAAAACTATTTTACCAGCTAGCATTTGTTATTACATGACAATTTGCATTGCTAGCATCCATAGGCTGCCTTCAGTTCCTATAATGAAACATAATGTAGCCATTTCTCCTGTCTTTCTCACTCAGGTATCCCAAGAACTATTTTGTACAGAACATCAGGTTTGATTTCTTTAATTACGCTGGAATCCATCGCCCGGTTGTGCTTTACACCACTCCTTCTGTCTACATAGATGATATTACTGTGACAACTACTTCATCAGACAGTGTTGGTAGGTCCAAAACAATTACAGCAGCTACCTGAGGCTCCAAATGGAGATGACAGGGGCAGCAGAAGAAAATATCCTGGAAAAGTGTGATTCAGTTTGTTTCATAGTGGCTTTCTCTTGATCCTGAGCTCATCCATTGCACAGCTCAGCAGCTGCAAGGATATAGTAAAGAGTTCAGAAGTGGTAAGAAAAGAATTGCTTGCAAGAGACAGCTGTTAAAGTGAAAGGATGATCAGGTGTTTCCTGAAGTAGAATTTCTCTGTAGGGGCGGCCTTCCTGCCTTTAAAGCAGGATTATCACTGACAAGAGTTGTGTGATTACACAAATCTTGCTGGATTTGGGACCTCAAGACAGGCAGTCTTGAGGCTTTACAGCCAATTCATGTCTCTGTCATTCTACACCTCCCTCTTCTAATGTTGCTCTGTGTGAAGCCCCTCCAACATTTGTTGCATGTATTTTTCCTTTCATGGCAGTTTCTGATTGTCTTTTGTTTCCTTTGAACCAGCAACGGTGCAGTATCAGGTGTCTGTTGTTGGCAGCACACTCTATTCCTTATCCCTGAGTTTATATGACCAAGAGGGGAAAGTGGTTGCTACAGGCGATGGGCCGGCTGGAGAGCTCAAAGTCCTGAACCCAAACCTTTGGTGGCCTTACCTGATGCACGAGACCCCTGGATACCGCTACTCCTTAGAGGTAACATGGCGTTTCCTCCTTTCCATGTGCTTTCACTCTGACAGCCTAATAGGGTTAAAGAGCTGCCATGTGCCCACCTTCCGTACTCATCTTCTCACACGGATGCTGTTCATGTCACCAGAGTGGCACTGCTGATTATGCAGTAATCACATCAAGCTCTGCCAGCTTCTGGATGCTGAACTGAAAGGTCTGTTGGTGAGAAGGGCACGTGTGCCCTCTGAGATTCTCGCCCTTCACCTTTAGTCCATTCATTGCAACAGCAATGTTTGAGACAGTAAAGGAGAGGAGAGGCTGTGAAAGCTGAGTAGAGTGAGGAGCAGGCTGCTAACCTCTTCCCCATGCTTTGCCATGCAGTGAGCTTTCCTCCCGCTCTGCCAGACAAGAGTTCAGTTTCAACAGCACAAGGATCAGTAGTGACATTCAGATACAGAAGTTGGGACAGATGAGCTGCTGTGAGTTCGCAGGGGCTCAGGTCCGTGTCTCTTGTGAGCAGATGATGCTTCAGTCACTGCCTGGCATCAAGGTGTGAGGGCAGAAGAGCTGTACTGCTGCCTTGCCTTGAGGGATGAAACAGCCCAGATGAGTAAGGGGAAAAGAAACTGAATCTTGTGGAGTGAACAAGCCCTGGCAGGGTCATCCAGGATTCATCCTTCATCTTCCCCAGCTTGGGTTTCTATTGTCTGTTTAGTCAAACCTTGCTCCATCTCTGAGGACCATAAGAGGTGGCTGCAGCGGCAGTGAGGAACAGGCTGGGGAAAGGATGGGAGATCGAGGTAGCCCTGATAGTGACGGGAGGGAGGACATGGCATCCTTGCGGAGCCCATCATGTCACTTGCGTCGTCTCCTTGGAACTCCAGGTGAAAATGCAGGCGCAGGTGAATGGGGCGGTGCTGGAGGATGTGTACACGCTCCCGGTCGGCATCCGCACCGTGCACGTCACCAGCACGCAGTTCCTCATCAACGGCCGGCCCTTCTACTTCCATGGCGTGAACAAGCACGAAGACGCGGATGTAAGTGTGTGCCACAGGCACCTCGTGTCCTGCTGTTGAGGCGGCGGCCGCTCTCGCCTCCCCTCACAGCCTGCACCCAGGCCATGGGTTAGGCGACACCATCCCCACTCCTGCCGTAGCTGTGACACCGCTCGCATCGCATGGGGTGTGCTGGCAGTGAAGCCAAACCACGTCCCGGCCATGGCTTCCAGTCACAACCAGCGGTTCCCCGTGGCGGGAATGTCGGGATAACGCCAGGAGGGGCGGTGGGAGCCGCAGGGCTGCGAAACGCGCCCCGGCCACGGGATGGCGCCGCAGCCGCGCCGGAGGCTCCGTTCCCGCCTTCGCCTCTCACCTCAGGGCGGCAGCAGCGCGGGCTCCCCTCAGGAGCGCCATTCCCGCCCGCCCCGTGGATAATAGGGAGGGAAGGAGCGGGCGGGCCGGGCACGGCGGCAGTGCCCTTCATGAAGGCAAACACCGCATGGAGGGGTGTGCGGTCAGCTAGAAATGGCACCCAGGGCTGGAGGTGAGCAGTGGTGCCTGGCTAACACGGGAGAAGCAGTGTGATGGGCCGCGATGTCTTTCTCCCTTCCCCAGATCCGTGGCAAAGGGCTGGACTGGCCTCTGGTTGTGAAGGACTTCAACCTGCTGCGCTGGCTGGGGGCAAACTCCTTCCGCACCAGCCACTACCCCTACGCCGAGGAGATCATGGACCTGTGTGATGCCTATGGCATCGTGGTGATCGACGAGTGCCCGGCCGTGGGCATTAAACTGCCGTAAGAGAGCGCTCAAAGGACCCTTCCCCTTGGTTGTGTGCTTTGGTTGTGTGCTCGTTCAAAAGCATCCCCCTCCCATCCCACAGCACCCGTTGTCCTGATAATGGAAGTACTTTGCTCTATGTAGCAATCAGCCCATCGTGCCACGTGTGCTGGTGGGGTTGGGTAAGCGGAGGGCGTTCTGCCACACGGGCATCACGTCATCCGGATTAATGAGCCCAAACCATGGCCCTGAACTGTGCAACAGGCTTTGGGGAGATAGGGCAGAAGCCATACCCAGCATCGAGGCTCAGTTGAGCTTATACACCCCGGGAGCTTGAGTTTCCACAGGGAAGGGCAAAAGGTATGGATTTTATACCCTCACCTCAGCAGGTCTTGTTTCCTTTTGTCTTTCAGCCAGAGCTTTGGGAACAAGTCCTTGCAGCATCATCTGGTTGTGATGGAGGAGCTGATCCGCAGGGATAAGAACAGGCCATCCGTTGTGATGTGGTCAGTAGCCAATGAGCCAGCATCGGAGCTGGCCCCAGCAGCTTATTACTTTAAGTAAGTGCATCTGCTTGGACAGAGAGATGAGGCTTGGATCTTGGCAAATGGTGCATCTTCTTCCTTTGGGGTGGCATAGAGAAGTAGTAAAGAGAGGGCAAGCATTTTTTGGGAACCCTGAAGCAGTACCCGCAAGGTGACAGTGTAACTGCTGCATGTGCTGAACTGATGCTCAGGGACCAGGAACTTGCTGGGACCAGCATATTCCTTGTTACCAGTGGAAGGCAAGTGCTAAATTCTTAGGGAATTACAGAAGACCTGTAAAATAATTGGCCTTTAAAGACAAGGTTCTTCAGTGCTGGTTATTTGTTCTGCTGGGGATCATGATGCCCCCTTCAAAGCCACACTCTACAGCTGTTCCCTCCTCCTCCCCCCTTAAAAGAGATTTAAGCTTTGGTTAGGCAAGAGTCACTAATGGGATAGCAGACGGTCCCTCGTAGCTTAAGAGGTAACCATGAAGTTTCATTCTTCACAATGACACATCACCCTTCTGCAATATCAAGGCAGCAACAGAGCTTGACCCTCCCACTCATTGACATCTCCCCATTCCTCTATCTCCCTCATTGAGGGTTTCTTCAAAGGCTGCCAGCCTTTAACTGCTCTCTCTGCTGTGGCCTTGTGCTCTAGCAGGAACAGAGCTGTTGAGGAACTTCCCATTACCCTTCTTACGTTTTTGTCTTCAAACTCACTGTCCCATCTCCAGCTCCTGAGCTGCCCGTGCCTGGTACACTTCCACTCTGGTCTTTTTTCAGGTGGGATAGCAGCCGGCTTTGTGACAGGATGTTTATAGTCCTACAGAATGGGCTACATTATAGGCACTTGATAGCAGACCATCACTAAGTATCCTCCAGTATTGAATTAACAATACTCTGTCTGCTAAATCAGAACCAGCTCCAAATGTCTGTGGGGATGGAAGGGGAAATGGGGCTATGCTCCTCCATGCTGTTGCTGAACTCTTGCTTTACTGTTTGCAAACAGGACAGTGATAGCTTACACTAAAGCTCTCGATCCCTCCAGACCAGTAACCTATGTGACAGAAGCTAATTACGCTCTTGATCTTGGTGTAAGTTCACTTTATTTTCTAGCCTTTTTTCTTTTAATTGATGCATTAAACTTCCTCCTCTTGTCATTTCTACTACTTTCCTCTCCTCCCTTCCCCCTCAGGTTTACCGAAGATATTAAATAGGGAGAGGTAGAAGAGAACTTACGTTTTTGTTTCTAGTGTAAAGCACCTTATCCTGTAGCTGTAGTCCAGCTGGGCAAAAAGAAATCTGTTAGAACAGTTCTTTGTCTTGAGTGATGTGTGCAGGATCAGACCCCTGGATTCCATTAACATCGTCATGCTTTGCTATTCCATTGATTGCATTCACTTACAATTAAACCAAAGCTTAAACCTCTTTAAAATGCTTAACAGGCATTGTGGAAGTCTAAAGGAAGACAGCTTTGCTTTAATTCCTGCTTTAAACTGCTCTAGATCTTCTTTGGCAGATGTCTATTAACATTGAATAATCTGTAAGCTCTTCCAGCTTCATTACGAAAGTCTTAGAGCTGTATAAATATCCAAAAGGCACTTTTCTTGGATGTCTGTGCCTTAAGCTGGCCATAACATGAACCAAGGATCTTTAACACACAAATTGGTTTCTGGGGTCATTCCTATGTCATTTTGAATTGTTCCAAGATGGCTTTACAGTACTTGTCATTACTGTACAATGTGTACTTCTAGCAGGCAAGTTTGTAGGGATGTGATTCTACCACATGTCCCCGCTATAGGCTACACTTTGTATTTCTTCCAGGCTGTCCTGACATGACCTCCTGTAGCTCCAAGAGCTCTGTTCCTGCCCACCCCAGGATAAAACTTGGTGGCCTTAGTATTGAAGGAGCCCAGGAGGGATCTGCTCTTGGATATTGCTGCTGCATCAGGCACGCACATGCCGACTCCTGACATCCCATCCTCAGGAGCATGTCCTGAATAGCTTAAAGACACAGGAAAACAAAAGCAAAGAATAGATCTCATACACTGATGTGATATTAGAACTTTTTTGCTTTTATTACAAAACATGTTAAGAGAACATTGAACAAGTTACATACAACATCACTTTATCTCTGGTGGGCTTGTGCCCTTTTTATCCTACTGTCCATGTGGCAGAAATGGCATATAACTTGCAGAATGTTTAGTCCTGGTATTGCACCATTGATGCACAAATTTAGTTGCTAGTCAAAATATTTGACCACTAACTCGATAATCACATTCCAGTATTCAAGAAGTACACCTAAATGTACCAGCAAGCCAGAGACATCTTGGAAACTCAAAAACTTCTAACAAACCTGAGGATGAAATGGGTTGATCTTGTCTAACTCTGTTGTGACTTCCTAAGTCTGTAAGAAAAATGCCAAATTAATATGCTATTATTAAATTTAATAACTGCTTTTTTCCAGGGAAAGGTTTTCTGTTGGGAAGGCCTGAGTGATGGGGGGAAGACTTTATTCTACATGTAATAAAACTGGATTCCATTAAATGAACCAAAAGGAGGATTTAGCTTTACAAGTGATGGTTGTCTACTTTGAGCTCTGTGATAAAACACTCTCACTCTTTTCTTTTTTATAGGCTCCTTATGTGGATGTAATTTGTGTAAATAGCTACTTCTCCTGGTATCATGACCCAGGCCATCTAGAGGTTATTCCACTACAACTCACAGCACAGTTTGAGAACTGGTATAAAACCTACCAAAAACCCATTATCCAGAGTGAATATGGAGCAGACTCAGTCCCTGGACTTCACAGTGTAAGTGTTATAGATGCTCGAGATGGAAAAAGCACTGCTCTTCTTACAGGGACAGCAAAATTTAATTAGAAGAGGTGGGTACCACTGAGCCTGACTTAGCCTTGAGAGCTTACAAGTGTCTGAAAGACTCCAGGATTGTAATCCTGCTCCACTGAAATCAACGAACTGTGCTACTAACAAAGATTAGATTCTACCTAGAGAAGTTTTTAGCTTTGACTAAAAGCACTGAGCACCAAAATCTGCACTTCAGCATTCACAGAAAATGCTTAGTTGGAAAACAGGACACTGGAGAGTGGACATTCACTTCATGAGGCTATTCCACAGGGAAGGGTGGCACTCCTACACCTATCTCAAAGCACCAAGTAAAATCACAACTTCCCCCCGAGGCATCCCGGGCATTATGTTTGTACTGTGCTTCCCCTTGCAATTTCAGTAGTTGCTAATTGTCACAGTTCATGCAGCTGCAATGAAAAGACCAAGCAGTTGTTAAGCTTGGCTTAAGGAAGCAGGTCCCAGGTAAACAGGGAGTAAACGTACAGAGCTTTTGCTGAGATTAACTGTCACTTCATACAAGCCACCTCTTTTCCCTGGCTGTAGGATCCACCTCTGATGTTCAGTGAGGAGTACCAGAAAGCGATGCTAAGGGAGTACCATTCAGTTTTTGACAAGAAGAGGAAAGAGTATGTGATTGGGGAGCTCATCTGGAACTTTGCAGACTTCATGACCAATCAAGGTAAGCTTATATTTATATTCTAACCAACTCTCCAGCCTCCATGCAAGCTTAAATGGTTTATGACACACAGACAATATTGTGCTGTAGGGTAGGACAAAAGGGCCCTCTGCTTATCAAGCTGGTTTCTGTGACAAAGCCAAGAGGGAAGGTCCTGCCTGTGCTGAATGCATCCTCCCTCCACATCTCAAGCTCCTAGATGTCCCCTCTGCAAAGATGCTCCCCAAAACACAAGACAACATGCTAGGGCAGAAAGCAACGGAAGCTTGTGAGCAGACCCAGATTACTGCTATTTCTTGGCTATCCTCAATTCAGAACTTCAGTCAGCTGTTAGGGACATGTCTCTCTTGCTTCATATTTCATATACAACTGCCCTTGGTAACAGAGCACCTAAAATAATGTATTATTAACTTGGTAGAAGTTTAGCACTAGAGGACTAGATGCCATTCTGGTAGACCACTGTCTATCATGACACTCCGTTCACTAGTAATGTGCATTCACAAAGTATGGGGCATTACAGTGCAGACACAGAGGAAATCAATTACAGCTCAGAAGGAGACCTAGTAAGAAGAAACTAGTTATGCATATGCCACCTGCAGTGAGTTAGGGTGGTGAACAGTCAGTGTTAATTTCAGGCAAAGAAACACCATTCGTAACAACCTGTAGAGCACCAGTATAGGTATTAGAAAGCTCATTCAGCACAGAGCAGCAATTAGAAAAGTGCTGTTTCAAAGAGGATGGAGAAAACACAGACAAGTTCACATACACATAGGCAGTTCCAGGCTTCCTACATGTTGCAGTTTTATTTCCTAGTTTCCCATGAAAAAGAGGCAAAAAGGATACAAACACTACTAAAGGACAGCACAGTCAAACAGCAATCAACATTTTCACTGTCAAATTCAAGGTGGAACCAATGGCAGAAGGAATATCTGCTGTAAATACAATACTGGTCAAGTTAATGGGCATACCTGAATTAACTGTCATCGACTTACCAGCTGTAACTATATAAACTGCAGCTGCATTGCTTAGTGACACCATTACTCTTGCCAAGATAACACAAGTTACATCTGCCAAGTTCCCTGTTGTACCTGACTGCGTGGAAGAAAGTACATACATCTCTTCCATTTAACCTGATTTAGTACATACACTGTAACAGTTCACAGTAGGGGGTAAGAGTATTTTATGTATACTTGCTTAATTTTGTAACTTCTCTACAGGGACCACACGTGTTTTGGGGAACAAAAAAGGAATATTTACCCGCCAACGACAGCCCAAATCAGCTGCATTTGTTCTTAGAGAAAGATACTGGAAGATTGCAAATGAATCAAGCTGTCTTCCTCCTGTAATAAAATCATACCCCCTCTTTCTAAAATGACATCAAAAGGTATAGTGGCTGAGTACTACGCTGAACTTTTTCATTAAACTTCTGTTTAAATAATATTTATGCCTGACTCAAGTCTTGCAAGTCTAATGCAATTTCTAGCCCACCTGAAGAAGTTACTATGATACAAAGCAGATCAGAAACACTAGTTTCCTATGCTTAGCCATGTCTGTAGGCTTCCTCTTTCCAGGTAGTAAAATGAATATTCAGAGTTTCAAGGAGCTGAAGTTAGAGATCCTGACTGAGGTATCTGGTTATGGCAAAAAAGAGTATTACATGTATTACATGATACAAGTCAATGCTGAAGACTTCAAAAGATCCAAGTTACTCTAAATGAACATCACATCCCTCCAATGGAAATGAGGGTCTCCAATTATACTCCCCTAACAGTTACACTACTCAGATCACAGCAGGCTGTCTGCAGGATTACCACAGAGCACAGTATAGATATATAGCTTCTCTTGTGGGACAGCACATATGCGGCTGGCTGAGAAATTGAGAGTTCACAGCATTCAGGAATTGTACAAAATACTACTGTGAGGATATCTAACATACTCCAATACAGTACGGAATTCACACTACAGCAGCAAGGTGGAATATGTTAGATAATACATCAACTGAACCTTGCCTAAAACTATTTCTTTTACTCACAGTACCAGAACAGCCATTAGTAGATGCGTTTTTATCTTCCAGCTTGGAAGGAGGTCCTTCATGTTAAATTGTCACTATGTATTACAGTAATAGTAGTCTAGAGGGTAAGTTTGTTCTAAACCTTTTTGATACTAGCCTGAAGCCTTATGGGGGAGGGCGATGTGTAAATTAATGTGCATGTGCTACATTAGACAGTAATGTAGTGTAGAAACATCTCTCACGCTGCCCAACAGGCTTAGAGGACCCTAAAGACCAGGCTTCAGACTGCAGTAGACGATGCCAATGCTCAGAAAAGCTCAGAATATTCTGCAAGCTTCTTATTGCAACACACCAGGGTTGTCCCAAGAGCAGCATCACCCACAGCAGAATGCCAAACTGGAAGCTGCCTGCTGCGTTTTGGAAGCTGGTACAATTATGTAGTTGTTTTATTCTGAAGCACAGATACTTTGTGAAACTGTTGCTACGACTGTTCCTGCAACTGGCTCTTCTCCCAAATTCTCCTTCCTTTAGATGCATTACATTAGAAACCAGCACCACTGTCCACACTGCTACATGCAGAATAAGGACATAGATGTTTACTGCAGACTTCAGAACAATTTGGCTTTTAAGGGAAAAGCAGCAGCATAACATCAGCACTCTATACTGTGTTAGGTCTACACATTTTCTATATAACTAAAACTCCAGAATATAGAAGTCTATCCACAGTGTAAAGAAACTTGCTCAAACGTACCATGGGATAAGAGCAAATAACCATACTTCAGCCAACAATGAAAGTCATTGTGACTTCTCGCTCTCTAGACATAATCTCCTTTAAATCATTTTCTTCCCCATTTCAACAGACATGACACACCAACAGCTGCCACATCAGAACACAGATAAAGGTCTGACACTGTTAACTCATTACAAACCAGGGCTCAGATCCCTGTGGTTACACACAGGGCTTGCAGCTGCAGCAGAAGCAACACTATTACTGCCACTCAGTCCAACGGAAGAGATGCAAAGTTTAATACCCACACGTACAGTAAGCACACATTTTAGTCTTAGCTCCTGCTTGGTCTCAAGAGCTCAGTGCAATCAGAGCCTCAAGCCACCTATCCAACCCTTCCCAGCAGTTCCTCCCTCCCCAAGTCCAGAAGAACACACAGCAGTTTCCAGATACTTTGTCATCTTGCCAGGGCAGAGGTAAAGTAGACCTACAGAACCAAGGAAAGCAGGAAGGGATAACAGTAACACACTGAACAGTGGCGGTTTTGCACATTGCTTAAAGAACTGTAAACAGTTAAAGCCTCAAGTCAATGCTGCTCACCCTTTACACAGTCATGTGCACACAACATTCAGCAAGACACGATGAAGCTGCAGAAATGCTCTGAACTGGTATCGCTGGGCACCCGAGTGCTTCAAATGTTCTGCTGCTAACACACAGTATCTCTGAAAACAATCACAGCTTAGTACATGTCTACAAACAGAGTTACAGTATTGACTTTAAGAACAGTTTCTAAGGCTCAGACTGAGTCCAAAAAGGCCTCCAATTGGGTTCATTCAAGCTCTTATGTTTGGAATGAATGCAGCATAAGAATGATTGCAGCAAGACATCCACAGGTAATTTCTACATTTATTCTTTTTTATACCAAAAAAAGTTATGTGCAACAAATAGAATTCGTACATATTTACACTGGTTTACCTGTTAGCAAAATTGGATCCTAAACCTCCAATAGAGAATCTCTCAACCTATATTGATAAAAGGAACATCTGCCCAATGATTCCATTTCAAGGGACATTTAATTTTGAGTTTAAAGCACTAGTAATAAATAGTTGATGGAACATACTATACAGAACAAACACCTAATATTTAGGCCATGCTTAATACAGTTTTATGGTAACAGAATACTTCATCTTTTCTGGACCAGTTTTGTCTAGATCACGTTTAAATGACGTTGGCAGAACCAAAGCTATTAGATCTCTTTAGCCCATATAAATTAGGAGCACCAAGTGCTGCCCGAAGCACTTCACCGATCTTTTGGAACCACTGAGAGATCCGTACAGCGGAGATAAACGCATCCTATGGTATGCGGAAACCTCCAAAGAAAGAGATTTGTTGTCACTTTAGATAGCAAAGGTGGTAGGGAATGTTTCATTGGCCTTAGCATTGCAAACACTTGACAGTAAGAAACTTCCAAGAACATTCATTTCCGAAATGAGACTTGAATGCTTCGTTGGCCTTAAGAGTAGCAAATACCTTACAGTAAGAGGATTTCAGGAATGTTTAATTCCTAAGCAGGTTTTGGGATGAGATTTTTTTGCCTTTCCAATCCACTCCACCATGGAACTTCTAAAAGTCAAAGGGGAGGGAAAATCCAAATTCAGAACCACGTTTGTATATTATGATCCCCCTCCCCGCCTCTTTGAGTGTTGAAACATAACCAGAATCTGTGTAATGCCCTCCTGTTCTGCCCGACCAGGTATTAGTTCCTGGGTTTTCCCCATAGTATCCTCAAGATTCCTCAGAATTTGCCTTCAGATTTGTAAGGGTCAAATTAATTTCAACTACACAGTAAATATTTGCCACAGCATTCACTCTGGCTGTGGGCAGACAGGGGGGCAGTTGCATGAAGCCCTCCTCTGATTTCCATCACATTAACTAATCATAACCTGAGCCATTTTACTGGAAGAAATATGCTGTTCCTATCATTGGGAGCAACAAGGAAAGAGTCAAAGAACTGGAAGCAGATAGGTCCAGATTTCTACTGCTAACACTATTTTGCCCTTTATTCAGGCCAACTGCATTTCTGAAGCGCAAGGGAGGAAAGTAGAAGAGTTTGGGCCATTTCTAGCAAATCACTTCCAGTAAAAAGTAACTGCAAGAAAAGCACACAAGACAAGAGAGTTCACAATTAAGGGATCAGACTGGCAAGTTTGTGCACGAAGTGTAGCTTCAAGTTCTTCCAGAGACCAACCTCGGTTTCCATTTGATCCCTATGGCCACACAAACAAGGACTGCAGACACGACCGCGCAAAATCTGGCCCTGAACAAGTTTACTAAGCAAACTGAATGAACAGACTATGCCCGCACAGACAAGCACAAGACACAGTGAAGTTAGTCAACACCTATTACTTTCAGCTGATGGGGCTTTTCTCCTTTGTTTTCGGTGTGCACTACACCCAGAAATTGGACCAAGTAATCACGGATAATACTTGTCTCCATTGCTGCTTGTTCTGAGGGATCAGCGCTGCGACTAAGCACTGCAGACAGCACGTGTTCACCTCTTCCTCGGATGAAAAAGGTGCCTTAGAGTAGATCACAGGAATGCATGAAAATAAACCTATACAACGTATTAAACAGCAATAGAGCCTCAAGGCTTGTAAGAGAACAAAGTAAAGCCTTGAAGGACCAGTTTAACATCATTCACTCCCCTCACAAAGTTCAAGGCATTTGAGAGACAGAACTAAACATCAAGACAAGCTTTAACTATACTCTGGTCAATACAAAACACATTTAATGAGTTGTCTAAAACTGTTAGACAAGAGGGACAAGTAGTTTAGTGTTACATGCAACAGATGTTACTCATACCACAGAACTCTATACATAAAAGCAGTTTCCACCTACATCCTTGATACAAACCAGAAAATTACTTTAGTAATTTAAACAGTATTTTGTGAATTCAATCTAAAAAGTCTATTTTTCTCTCTATGGAACACTGCATGTTTCACAGTCAAGTTTATCCTCAACAACTTAGTGTTTAGAATCCACCTAGTCATACAACGTAAGTGTCTCTCTGACATTCATGTTTAAGCAAAAACATCCTAAAATTAGTCAAGTTCATTCTTTAAATCAATGGGCACGCAGTTGGAGTTCTTCAAATTTAGAAGCTGACAAGGGCAAAAAGCAGCACAGCACCAATTACAGAAAGTAGCTGAACCAATACATTTTGGTGTCACAGAGTCTGAAACACGAGTACTTTACTTTCCCAAATTGCATCATGAACCTCCAATCACATTGATTTAAGTTAACTGAAACAATATTGCTACCACTTCTCAGTCTAAAAACTAAAACAGATCTCTTAATACTCTTCTATCCCCAGCACGTTTGCTGGGAATTGGTTGGTTTGTTCATTTTTAAAGCAAGGACACTTCTGCCTGCCAAGTTCAACACAAAGTATTTGGTTTAGGATTTTAAGACAGAAGGCACTTCTAACATTCAGCCTTAGGATACTGAGCGCAGAAACATTTACAATTTTGTTCCTTTGTTTAAATCTGCAGTTTAATTTTGTTTTTTTTTTCCCCAGTTAGTTATTAGAAAGAGCAATGATAGCACTAGATCACATTTCGTTTTCAGGAGCACATTTACTTACTTATCTCACTAAACAGCGTGCCCTTCCAAGGGATCTTATGTATGTCAGGCCTAAAGTTCATTTCCCAATATAGCACAAACCAAAGATCCTGACGAAGATCAATTAAGGAACTGCTTCTTGGTTATCCTATTCAGTCAGTGGTTTCCACTGCAAATTGCAATTCTATACTGCAGCATTCATATAACATCAAACATTAGTAACACTGGCTGGCTGACCACTGGCTAAAAATGAAACAGCTCTGCACGGAAATGAAGTCCTTCCAAAGACTGTTGGTACACCAACCCCCAATCTGCATATAATATCCCGGTGGCAGCTTTCTATTGACCACATTAAGCTATTTCATTCTGTACAGAAATTAATGACGTTGTGGTTTAACAAACGTACTTCAGGTTTCAGCTTTAATTCCATCTCTTGTTACTGAAGACAAGGACAAAAAAGAATGGAACAAAATCCAACCATCATTCTCACGACAGCACTAGCAGCGAGTGCAGCAACTCAGTGCTCTACAGAGGTCACTTCTTCCATCACGTCAGTCAAGTATTAGCTGAACACTCTGACAGCTCCTAGGCTAGCAAAACTGATTGTACAGTGAGTTCTCCAGGGATGAAACCAGTAGCTCTAGTTTTATTTACAGTATAAGTCCTAGTCAAATCTAAGTCCATCAGCTAAAAAAAGTAATACACATACTGTAAACATGGCAACATTAAATATGGTAAATCCTAGTCTAGAATATTTAATGTCATGATCACATCTTGTTATACCTGAATTTATACACAGGATATTTTATAGCAAGTGTTACCCACTTCACAAGTGGAGGGGGAAAGAGAGTCTAGGTTTTGCTGTGGCTAAAACTCCTTCAAAGTAAAGTTAAAGCTTGTCTTTGATTGCATTAGAGCTTTCTTTCATAACCACATTGAAGATTAGCACAAAGAAAAAACAATTATCTAGGGCCCCTTCAAATTGATAATTAAAAATTCTGTTATGGTTCTCGGGGAAAGTGTCTGATATGGAGAATAAAAAATTACTGCAAAATAAATTTAATGGAAGTTGGGTCTTCAGACTGTCAGTCAAGAGTTCAAACAGGCCTCAGTCCTGTTTGGGTTGGAGTTGCCGTTTCCAGGCCTCGTTCAAATAAACTAGTCGTTTGTAGTTGATGATAAAGAGAATGAAGTTCAGCAAATATGTGATGACGCAGACAATGCAAAATTCCTTCAGCACGAAGTACAGAATGTATGCCAAGTACAATGACCCTACTACAGACACTATGGAGGATGTCATGAGGATTAGAGCTGCTACTGCACTTGCTGTCATACCTGCAACAAGAGAGAGAAAGTTACTACCGTTGCTCTCATTCCCCCCCTTCCACACAAGAGCAAAAAGCCTAAGCACTCCAATTCAAACTGAAGGCTACTCAGCAAGTTGGGATTACATAGAAGTCTGTTTAAAACACCATGAGTTCAAGGTGGCTCCCAAATCACTACTTGGAGGGGAGCTTCTAGGTTCTGTATGACAACCCTTTGATAAGAAAGTACGTGTATTAACCATCTTCTGTATTCCTGAGTTATGGGAAAGCTACAGACTGGTCAAGTTATGTCTATCAATAGCTTTATACCAGACCATATAGTTACAAAGAAATAAGTAACTATGACATTTCATGCACTTTTCTGCCTGCTGTCTCTATTACTCCTGCAAAACTTGTGAATTCCATTTTTATTTCTTCTCTTTTCTGTCATGCAAGACAATGCTAAATACACTGAAGTGAGAATACCAGTGCAGCAACTGTCTTGATGCTTATATTAATAGTATAACAGGAGAAAAATGCAATTGCTTTGGTTATCAGTTGGGGTTTTAAGCCCTTTGGACAGATGTGTCATTAGACTGGTGCTAAAAAAGATAAAAATCACATGCATTTGCCTGGTCTCCTGCAGATTACACAATGTGTAACACACTCATCACCACAGAGCTTTACTTTAGCCTCAAAACTGAATTAATACTTACCAAGTAGCATTTGTAGTATATAAAACACGAGTCCAAAAACACTGTTTGACTGATTTATTGCACTGTCCTTTCCAAAGATGGAACCCAACAGACCAAATCCTCGACCCCATCTGTAAAACAGTGAAACTAATTAACTCATAGTCAGGTACCTGTTGCTTTTCATCAGTATTTTCAGTTCATCACTGTTGAGGAATCAAGAAAACCCAAACCCCCACACCATATATTCTGACATGACAACCACAGTCCTATATCCTGGAAAACCAAGCAGCTTGCAGTACAGGGTGCACTATGTCGAACTTTATCCCACACGCTGTTGGCCAAAGTTATTTGACACACCAGAAACGACCAAAATCACACGGTTGCAACTTCACCAAATGCCATGTCTGCTTCTTAGGGTTGGAGTTTAAGGCTCATTCATCAAATAAACACTTCCTTCCTCCAACAAAAGCTTTAGCAGTTCTTTCCAGCACAGTAAGTTGGACACATGCCCACTAAACAGCTGAGGGAAAATAGTACAGCTTGGTAACTAGCTGTTACCACTCTACCAGCACTTCCCTAACTGGCCTCAGAGCACGTAAAGCAGAGTATGTGTTTGCACTTGGCTGCTCCTGATCAGCCTACCACCTTAGGAGGAACCCAAATCTGTCAAGCAGACAAGCTGGAGATGGTACCATACAGGATTCACAGACCTCATTTGTCAGAGCCCTGGCACTGTGTGACATCTTGAACTAGTACCTTAACCACAAAGTGACTTTCAACTTTTCAGTGATAAGACAGAAAGTGACACAAGCCCTACAAAACTGCTGCAGCAATAAGGGGATAAGAGATTAAATGAGCAAGTGTATTTGTGCAAGAAACTATTAATGCCCTAAGGCAGATCATGCCATTATTTGTAAAAGCAAAGTGAGGACCGTATTAGCGCTTCAACATGCAACTGAACTCATGTACAAGAGAAGGTTAGGATATCTGCCAGCACATCTCTGGAGCACCAAGTTAAGTACTGCATAAAAGGCTAGGTTCACATTATCAGGCGAACTGTCACATATCTATGTAAATAAAAGCACAATCCCTCTGCTGTTGGAGCAGCAAACACCAGCGTGCTACACATATGCTCCCACAAGTGCCATTTCCAAATAGCTTCTTGTACTAGTTAGAGGCAGCAGCTGTAAACCAAGACACAGCACAGGCTTGCTCTCCACCCGCTACAGGAATGCTGCTGATATACTTTGCCATGCATCTGAGACCAGTGAAAGGCTACCACCACATTACGAGCAGTTTCCTCACATGAGAAAGGCACCACAGGCAGTACAATTTAAGACAGTCTCCAAAGCACTTCATGATCTCACAACCATTGGTGGAGTATTTTCAAACCATATTCAAATTGATCATTTTAGTTCAACCTTAGTAACTGTCCGGACTTAACTACTACAGCCAAGTCTTGTGCTCTTCTCACCAAGAAACTGGGAAGAAACTTCACCCCTAGAAAGCACATTTACTGCATAAACAGTAAAAAACCAAACCTCCTTTCAACCAGTTTGCTCTCAAATCTCAGAAATGACTGAAGTGAAACCTCTGTGCAAACATAAAGCTTTAAGCCAGCACAGAGAAGGCTGACAGTGCTTTACACAGGAGAATGTATTGTATCCTGGAGCCTCAAAGGCTCAGAAAGACATTAAGTCAACTGCTGAGGGGAGCAGTGTTGTGTGGCCTCGCTCCCTGCAGTCATCCCAGTGGAAGTCTCAGGCTACACAAACTGGAGGGGCACAAGGCTGAGTGCACATCCTCCCTCCAGTATATGATGGCAAACAGTCCTGTTTAGCATCTCGTGTAGTTTGTGGGTGAAGCAGCATCAAGGATGGATACCAAAGATCTGGGAAAGCAGCTGTAGAGATGCAAGTGCAGCACTTGACACCTAAGAGAGCCATGTTTCCAAGAGGGAGGGATTTCAAAGACGACCAAACACCGTGCAACAACAGATAAGCAAGCACCATAAATATGCAAGTTCCAAAAAATCTTAGCTATGACAAGACTTTCCTCCCACACACTGAAGGTTATCTGCATCTTAAGCGAGAACTTTGATAAGATGGCCACAGCACATGACGACTGTCTCATGTATCCAGCTACCAAATGCAGTATTAAGGAGCCAAATACATTAAAGGCATCATTGTTTTGCAGTGAATGGTCTGGTTTTACTGTTCCATATTACCCACATTTATAGGTGCCTCAGGTTACTACTATCCACAGGTGCAATTTCTTGTAGTCTCCAAGTGAGAATTCTCTGCAGGGTGACTTTAAACTCTATTTGAACACACTCAGGCTTTCCTTATTGAGATACTAAACAGCAGAACACAAAGTGTGCCTAAGTCTGTGGTTCCACATTAGCCAAGCTCAAAGTAACTGCAGAACACTGAATTCCTACCCTCTCCCTGCTCTAGCTGTGTGCTCTCACACCTCTGCTGTGTGCTCATGAGATCCTGCCGTGTTCAAGAGCAAACTCGAGCTTAAAACATCAGAAACTTCAGACTGCAGAAACTGACCCTTCAGTTACTCTGGAAGTCAACGTTGCTAATGGAAACATAAGGAGTTTGAGCCCTTCCTGATGGTCAGGGTCCCCAGGTGAGCTGCTCACAGCTGCAAGAAGGTCAGAGCACGGTGAAAGCTTTCTCCATGTGCAATAGTTCATTAAGTATTTTGTTGGCCTTGCAGCAGTGTTAAGAACAGAGTATTAAATTGCAGTCCATGGAGTACAACAGCTCTGATCTCACATCTTATTCCACACACTTGATGGCAGTCAAGAAGCCTGTGGTTTAAGAGGAAGCACTTTTTCCAGCCTTACAAGGTTTGAAGTGGGAGGAAGTCTTCTGCATCAAACTGAAAAGCAAAATATTTAGACTTTGTATATTTCTATTTCCATCTAATTTCTTCATTGAAGAGGATAAATCATCTCCTAATTCTCTCAAGGAGCTCCCAAAACCCACTTGGCACAACAAGCCAAGCACTTTGCAAGCAATTGGAGGAAGGCAGAACACTGAGTACAGGAATCTTTCTTCTCGCACCTAAATCATGCAAATCACACCCGAGCTGTAGCTTTGAAAGCCTAAAAACATGGCAAAGAAAGCGCAAGAAGATGCAGTCCTAACCACAAATTCCAAGAAGTAAAAGCTCAGTAAAAAAGGACTAGAAACAGCTCACAGTTCCTCACAAAACTTGTGTGTCTTACAAGGAATATGATTTACAAGACCTATCGTTAATTGGGATCAGTTCGTTGGCTACAGAACGCTAAGTAAAATGAACTGCACCAATTCAAGAGCTGCCTCCACAGCAAGAGGAAAGCTTAGTCCAACACCGCTTTTTCCTGGTACTGACTTTGGCTCCCTGTCCCTTTCAAGTGCTCTGTTAAACTCTTGCTGAAGCCACCCTGTGTGATTCAGAGCACTATGACAACACATGTGGCAAGACTATTTCTGCCACACCCCGGTTTCACTCCTATTAAGAAAGAAGCAAACTAACTACAAGCAAGTTCTAAAGTAAACCTTTTAGACATCTTCCGGCATGTCTGAAGTAACTCAATTCCCATCTGCTCAGGATAACACTTCCCATGTGCAGGTACAGCTTTGAACGTGCTTGACAGACGTTTCAAGAAATCCAAGGAAAGAGTTCATGTAGTTTCCAATGCCTAAAATCAAATACTATTCAGAGTACTGTAGTCAGTGACTTTTAGTCCAGTGTGCATCTCACTCTATCAAAAGGAGGAAATACACTGAAAATTATTAGCCAGCCTCTAAAGAGCGTCCCTTTTGGACTGTGCTATCTAACCAAAATCAGAAGTATTGCAGTCTTTGAAGTTTCAAGCAGCATTTGCACACACTTGACTCTTGTTAACATGAAGAACTGAGGTCATTTTGATCCACAAGTGACATCTCTCAAATAAAATCCTACTGTTAAATCATTACCTCTTCTGCACAATTATGAACATCCTCCATGTTCCAGAACAACATATTGTGGAAGTACACTTAAACTCTAAACATGTTGCTGTAATTCAGCAGAGCCAATGCCACTGGCAGAAAGGCAACCACGAGAACCACATGAAATACAGACTCTTCTCAGTCATTTCAAAGAACAAGTAAACAACCTCTGTCTTTAAGTTAAAAGCTGTAAGTTATCACTCTTAGCTCAAAAAGCAACAGAATTCCAAGCCTGCCCAAAACAAATTCAAACAAACAAAGTACATATGCAGCCATGAGTCAGATTATTGTCTCATCCTCTCTCTGTAAGGAACACTATACTGTTTGAGCCAACCACTTCAGTGCTTACAGTTACCTGCAGGAGATGTTTTTAAGGGCTTTTACAAAGAGATCATTCCCCAAGATGCTTTTCTTAAACTCAATCATCATGAATCATCATCGGCTTAAGAAACTCCTGAATGGGGCTTACCCTGCACTAACATGCTCATTTGCTCCTCATCTGCAGGTACAACTTTGAACGTTCTTCACGAATATTTTCAGAATAGTGATTCAAGAAATCCAAGCCAACGTGTTTAGAACTGTTCATGTAGTTCCCTAACACCCAAAATCAAATACTACGGTGACTTTCAGTCATGCCTACCTTGAAGCTTTCTTGAGTGCACCTCGATGCTTTCTGAACACACACTTGACCTCCACAACATCCACCAGTGACACCAGGATCACATCACCTCAATATCACTTGACAGTCCACAGCTCTCATGTCAAGAAAAGAACTAACCACTGTATATTAATTTTAACATGAAAATAACCATATCAGATCAGGTCAAGGCCAGCTAGCTTCAGAACCATGTCCCTGATACCAAACAGTAGCAGATGCCTTGAACAAAGCACATGCACTTCCCAGTTCACATTCTAGTCTGAACACCTAGTTGAAAATGCTCTCAAGTCCTTCAGGAGACCAGGTTTATTAAATGACATGGGTGACTCAAAAGAAGTCAAGTTTTGTTTTCCAAGTAATAGCAGATTACTTAAAGCCCCTCATTTCAGGATTGCTTTTAACCCCACAAGCATTATTTTGTTACCGACAGCAAGCACCATTTACCACTTTGTAACCCTGAGGAAGCAATAAATATCATTTCCTAAAAGAAGCCTACATCTGGCAAGTGATGTGCCCATTTCCTGAAGCGTCATTTGACTTCTGAGATAAGTTACAGTACAGAAGGGAAGTTCTCAGGAGGGAAGTAGAGCTGGCCTATGCTCACACATCATCACACTCGGTGAAAAGCTCATATAAAGGTCAAAGGAGCTGAAGCAATGTTAAGAAACCATGGTTGCAGCTTCTTTATAACTTCATGAGAAGATTGTGGCTTAAACCTAGATCATGGTTACGAGGTTGCTTAGGCCATTCTAAGAGTTATAATAAATTAAGTAAAGCCTTTGATTAAAGCCATAAGAAAGGAGATTAAAAACTCCCAATTGTAAACTTGCCAAGAGCACTGGAAAGTTGTGATGCATTTCATTTCATGTTCCAATCTATGAGCAGGATTCACCATAAACAAATAGGATTTGTTCTGTATCTTCTCCAGCTCTACCTCAGGAACAGTCCAAAAGTGTCTAGATCAGCAAGTCTCAAGCAGAAAGTGGTGAATTATTTTATAGCAGTTTTCATCAAAACACTGGTGATTCAAGCTACAAGCCAGCAGCATCATTCTACATCATCTCATCTACTAAGCTATCATAAATGAAGCTTGAATTTGAACTACAGGCACATTGTTAAATTTACTTTGCAACAGGCAAAATAATTCTCAGCCCTACTGCAAATTCCAGTCAAGCAAGAAATGATGTATTTGTGAAAAGCCAAAATACTCATGTTCATGTATACACTGTAAGGTTGGAAAGACATGTAGTGAGGGTACTGCTGTATTATCTAAAACATGGACCTCAGCCACTATACATTACAGCAGTCTGAAGTGTTAAAGTTATCAATTTTCTGTTAAAAAGATAAGGCAAAACTCACTTGAACTATCAGCTCCTGCTGCTTTGGGAACAGCCTGCTTTAGAGCTAATGGAACTGGTTTTCTACAAGTGTTCCTGAAATGCCTTCCTCCACCAGCACATGGAATAACCTCTGGATCCCCTCCAGCTCACATCCTCCACAATCAAGTCCATCAGCTACCAGTTCTGCCCAAGTCCTGCCTGCACATGTGCTGCCTGCCTGGCTGGCAGGCAGACCAAATGGGACAGACAGCCTTAGTTCACATGACAGGGTTTTTCCCTCCAAAGTTAACTACTTTGAGTCTCTCCCCCTGTCCCTTTAGCACTGAACCTGTTTCTATAAAACTTCAGTAACCGAGACTCACAGAATCATTTAAGTTGGAAAAAGACCTTTATGATTGAGTGCAACCATTAACCCAGTACTGCCAAGTCCACCACTAAACCACATTATTAAGTGCCACATCTGCACATCTTTTAAATAGCTCCTTTAAGTTTTGCCATTAAAAGATTAAAAAACACACAATAAATTATTAATATAGCACAAAGGCAAAATCTCCTCCAGAAACCAAGCTAAAAAAGCAGAATAACACAACCTACCTTGGCCTCAAGTTGTTTGCGCTATTTGGCTCATCATCCTTAGCTGTAAAACCTGTATCACACTCATGTAGCTACAGCTATACCAGTTCACCATCACCTTGAACCTGCAGCATTCCAAATCCTACTGAAACAAAGGCCTGACATACTGGATGGATTCTGCCTACACCGATTTCCCTCTGCCCAAGCAACAAGCTAGAGATCTTCAAACCTTCCCTCAGACAGCACAAACAATGAACCCATTACAGCAGCTCTCTAACCACTTGCAATCCTCAGACATGAGCAACAACCACTTTTATATGATAGGACAGATTATAGCTGAGCCTCAGGAGGCAACATTTTCATGTAAACTATTTCAGTAGCCTAAGAACCACAAATATGATTCCTGTTGAATGTACACCAGCTGCTCCCCATGCTGCCCTTCAGCAGTTTAATCAAACTTCTACCTTTTCCTATACAGAATGGAAGATGCTCAACAAAACCAATCTGGCTCAGGTTAAAGACATTGCGGACTAAAAAAGAACAGACTTGCAAAACCAGGGAAGTTTAAAAAGCACGCAGGTCTCATTTGTGCACACTGGTTCACAAAAAGGGACTACACAAGCTTTTCCCACTTCCTGCATAAAACTGCATTTACCCTTTCTCACCTCACATCAGTCACTAACAATTATAGCTGTAAACCTCAAATGAACCTGAATTCTGGCTTACAGGTACAGCAATAAAAACCATGCTGGGACATCAGGAACCTACCATTAATATGAAAGGTAACTGCTATCTACTGTCGTTAACTTGGAATCAAGAAAACTTTACAAGACAAAGTTTATAGGAACCGCCCCACAACAGAATTGAAGAGGATATAAACATCATATATTCCATGCCAGCTCTGTAGAGAAGTGATCTCTACACCAGCGTAATTCTACTCACACAACATAGCACTGCAGTACTGTGTTGCAAGGGCAAGCAATTCGAGTATAACATTTACACTAAGGTCTAAACTCACTGCATGAAGTGATTTATGAAGGTGTGCAGAACAATACAGTAATACTACAGTTAAGACAGGCTACGCAGGGCAAATCCAGCCAAATAAGCGCACGTCTGCACAGATCAGAACACAATGCATGCAAAATGTTACAGATACACATTTTCAAGAAGCACCAGATGATTGTTTCGGTGTATCCGCTGGAAGACGTAATGCAGACATGCATACCAGACTGTTAGAATAGGCATTTCAGAGTGGCTCAAGTACATGATGGCAATCTAAGACCTTGCACATTAGCATAAAGTTTAGAAGAAGGAACCCCTAAAATACATCATCTACCACATTATATCCAGATGAACACAGAACCTTAATAGACTCTAGAACTTCTTCAGTAAGTCAGCCAAAGATGTTAACCTGGATCAATACTAACCATTTCCAAACCTCTTCCCTCACACAGCTGCCAATATTGCTAAAGATACACAGTAGCATGTGCCCTTTGCTCATTCATGCCATCTATCTTCAGTCTGTATTGAAGTTGTTACAGCATTAACACATGCCAGGCTGTAAAACTTGCTTCAGAGCCACCCATTAAAATGTTCTGCAGAAACCTGAAAGTAATCAAGACAGAAAGTAGAAACACAGCAGATGGCTTAAAAGTATCTCTAGCTCTGGGTCTCTCCATTACTACTTCAATGTCACGTTTCCTTACAAGCCATAACACTACCCACATTACTTGAAGCTTGTCTATTAGCTTAATTCCCCCTGTGAAACTATTGTTAACAAGAAGACCAACGGTATTTGTCATGAACTGCTGTTAGCCAGTTCCATTACAAATAAAGCCATTCCTGCCACTTCATCATTCTCAATTATGAGACAGCAAGTCACTTAAAACACCTACAAAACTGCCAAATTAAGACATTGGGTATTTCCCTCATACCTTCCCTTACATACAGTCCTTAGCTGGTTTTAAACTATTCCATGAACTTTCTCCATGATAACAGCTTGAAATATGCTGACCATGAGTATTTTGAATAAGGACTACTAGGGAGGTATCTCTCCAACACAATCTTCTGGATGAGTCAGACTCTCCTACAACATTTTTCTATGCTCCTCCCTTTGCAAGCTGGTAATCTTTACAACATTTCTGTTCTTGTTGTTGTGCCAATACCAGATTTGGCTTAAAAGCAAGACATGGAAATGTTAACGGTTTATTAGTGGGGAAAAAAAAAAAGCCCTCCCTAAAGGCCAGAACTTGGTTCCAAAGTAACTCAGCTCAGGGAGGAGTACACTGATTTATTCTAATTATTCTACACAGTTAAAATTAGTTCCAACACCACAAGGTGCTTTTTCAAGTTCCACTGTTGGAGTCAACACTCAAAATGTGAAGACTGTTATATTGTAAGTTCCATCACCAAATCTAGCTTAAAAAGTCACACAACCAGATGAATGCTCCAGAAGCCTGGTAAAAGCCACAAAGTACAAGTTTGTCACCCATTTAACTCTGCAGTTAACTTTGCCAATCAAAACCCAAATGATTTCTGACTTCCAGTGTAATAGTTTAATGAGAACAGAAACAGATGAAAGTTAAATGTGCACTGCATGTGAAAATGCTGGAACACAGTATTTGCAACTCTACTACCCTGGTGAAATCTAAACTGTAGTCAAAAGTTACTTTTAGTAATCAAGTTTCAGAGAAACTCTGGTGACGCGGTAACAAGGAATATTCAATTGGAGACAGAATGACTGATGGACGGGGAGCTGTGGCAACACGGAAAATCAGATTCATTTCTTTCAGTGCTATTCTTACTTCAGAGTTTCATAGCTTGCCCCCTCGACTTACTTTCACAGCAATAATCCTTTTGTCTGCCCTGTACAGTGTTGGGAGCACGTTCTTCTTCTCCAAATAAGGTTTGACTGAACAGAACTTGCACGCTCCTTTTCCACAAAGTCCTTTTCCCCCTTGCTCTAGTTATCACGAGCTGCAATACTTCAGTCTTTAAGCATGATTCTCCTAGCAACTGCTAGGGAGGTTTTAGCTGATTTTATCCCTAACTGCTTATATTATTATACAAAATTCCTACAGTACAGTTTTTACAGGTCTTACCATGGCATACTCAACATTTCAGCTGCAGTGTTACTAATGAACACTACAGTTACTAAGCACTGTTCCATAATTAAAAATATCTAAAGATATAACTGGAATTGTTTTACTTCTTCAAAGCATTTAGTAAACATCCATTAAAACTATTACTTCAAATTCCCTATCTCCATAGTAGCATTACAACACCAATAAAAAGCTAATGAAGGAACAATTCTACGCAAGAACAGACAACTATAGAGGCTACTTAGGTGCTTAAATCCCCATTACTCTCTTTTTACCTTGATAGCTATGGTGAAATTTACTCATTTACAGATTCCTGATGGTACTCGGGTGGTTTAATCTCAGTAACCTATGCTCAATTTTAACTTTCAAGTTATCTGGCAAGCTAACTGAAGTCTCCTTCCTGTTTAGATTGAAACTTCTCATTTCAGGACACTTCTGAAATAGAGACAAGAACAAGCATCTTCACAAACCAACGATGACTTGATGGCAGAGAGAAAAGCAGAGTTAAGGCCCTTATTCAATCACAAGAGCCTCCTTGCAGGCATCCAGAGATACACATCTTTGTAGTGTAACACAATCCCACTTCTGCCACCACAGAAACAGTTTTAAGAACAAGAGTTCCCTGTACATTTTGCCTAAACAATTTAAGTGGCCTCCCCCTTGACAGACAAGGGGCACGTCCTCCCTCGCTGCCTTGTTATGATGATAAAGCAAGTACCTTTGTAAAAGCAGTGACAGATTTGATGCAGGTTACACTGAGGGGGGACAAAGGGGAAGTATCACAAGCACTCATTCAGCTGAAGGCATTAAACATGATAATAATAAAATTCTAATTAAGAAAATGAAGCATCTGCTGAAGAACCAAAACCCTCCCTTCCCAGCTCCTTACTTGTTTTACTTCTTTGCCTTGTGTACGCCTTTGTGTATGTCTTTATATGCATATATATACACACACAGACACACACACACACAGAGCGGCTCTGACACTGCCGAACAACTCATTTTTTTAGTTGAAATGCTTGAGAATATGCTTTTGGGAAAGTTTCTTGGCCAAATTACACCTGAAAGTATTTCCTGTACCACATTCACCCTGATAGCACGTGTAACTATACAGCAGGTTAAGTCTTTTCACTATTGCAATTCATTCAACTACTGACTTGACAACGGGCCAAGCCACCAGCATACTAAAACTTATATATCTACTCTCTGAAGCGAAATAAGAGCCGCTGGCCTTTAGAAAGCAAGTGCTAAAGTAATTACTGACAGGAAGCCTGTAAAATAAAGCAGGATTTGGACCGGCCTTTTGCAGCTGTACAAATGCCTCTTCAATTAACACTTCCTCTGTATCACGAAGACAACCTTCTGCGCTGCCAGGTGACATTGGACATGAAAACCCAATTCAGGCACTTCAGTTAAAGCAACACAAACCCAACCACCTACAACCCTACGTGTTTATGTCGGCCTTAACCACCAGTCACGCCCGCAGCGCGTCCCCATAACACACATCCACCACCAACCCGCCCGTCGCTCCGGCTGATTACCGGTGATTACAGCACGCAAATCTCGGTGCCTCACCCTCCGGCCCGCGGCGATCCCGGCAAAACGCCGCTCCCACACCAGCGCTCCAGCCAAGGGGCTGCCTGAGCCCGGAGCCCCGGCACCCTCCTCCCAGCCCCGCGGGCCCCACCACAGGCCCAGCCGCCCGCCCCTCTCGATGCCCCAAGGAAGCCCTCCCAGCGACGGGTCCCGGCTCCCGCCGCCCGCCCGAGCCCGGCCTCCCAGCACCCCCCAAGGTACCGGAGGCAGCGCTCCGCGGACCGACCCCGCCGACTCCCAATCCCCTTTTCCCCCCCCCCCCTCCCGCTCCTCAACCTGAGGGCGACGACGGGTCCCATCCCCGCCTCACCTGGAGGTGAGGGCGGCGGAGCAGCGGACCCGCTCGCTGAAGTCGCACAGGGCCTGGTAGCGGACGTCGTGCCCCTTCTCCCGCTCCAGGTGGCAGGCGTACAGGGACAGCAGGATGCCGGCAGCGCACACGGCCGAGCGGGCCACCCGCTCCCAGCGCGGCACCGACACCGGCAGCAGCACGGGCGCCGCCATCTTTCACACCCCCCTCCCCTCCCCTCCGCCTTACAGCCCGAGGCGCGCACCCGATTGGCTCTCGCCGCGCCTCGCCCCGCCCCTCCCCGCCCCGCCCCGCCCGAGCCGGACGTGGCGCTCCGAGACGACGTCGGGGAGACCCGGGGGTGTGGCGCGGAGGGCCGGTGTGGTGCCGCCTGGCGGTCGGAGGCAGCACTGCAGGGAGACGTTCCCCACCACCCCCCCCCCATTCCCATTTCAGCAGGAAAATCCCAGCATCGATCAGGTTGGAAAAGACCTTTAAGACCGCCAAGTGCAACCTTTTACCCCGGGACCGGGTTTCTTCGCTTTTACCCATTTGATGAGGTGCTGACGCAGTGATGGCAGAGGCTGTCGTCACGCAGTTGTCCTCCTGCTGCTTTTGGAAGAGGAATGACTTCTGAAAAGCATCCTCTCGGACCACCTTTGCAAGGGTCTCGCTGTGATTCCCCAGCGCTGACCACCTACAACCCAGGACACACAACAGCACTGCCCTGGTTTCAGCTTGGACTGGTAACTCTGCTAATCCAACCCTGCTTCCAGAGCCTGAGGGATGCTTCAGAGCCTGCAGCATCCCCTCACCCTCCCCCCCCGACTGGGACTGCAGCCCTTCTGCTTCTCTCTGATGTGTCCTGCTCCCTTTGATGTGGCTGAGTGAGCCCTGAGTGAGCTGGGAAAATTAAACTTCCCAGATCCTGAGAACACACAGCATGGAAAAACGTGGAAAATGGAGCTGATGAGGTCATTCAGGTTGTTTCCTTAAAGGCAGCTTCAGCCTGGATTGCTGGCGAAGGAGCGTGCCTGAGATTCCTCTTTCACTGAGGGGGGTTTCAGCATCTACTGAAACCCCAAAGCCCTTCTCAAGTTATGAACCAAATCTGATGCTTCATGGGCATAACCCAGGTTTTACCTTAGTTTTCTTTTTACCTTCTTTTCTACTTCTGTCTCCAAGCCTCTGTAAATCTATCACTGTCCCTTAGTGGGGAGGTTCGTTGCTTATGGACCTTTCCTGCTCATTCCACCAACATAGATCCCAGTACCAGCAGAGCCAGAGCATCCTGAAGTCCCGGTTCCTTCCACTCCATCCTGGCTGAGCCTCTGAGCTCTGCAGGGATAAAATGAGGGGTTTACACCCTTTTCCCCCCAGGCCTGGGCCGTTCCGGGCAGTGGGAACCCCGCACTGCCGAGGGATTGATGTGCCATTCCCTCTAATCAAGGTGGGGTCCATCTCTGAGCCACAGGGTTTGGCCATGACTTTAGAGGGAATAAGCCAAACCCCACAGCCTGCAGCCAGACAATGCCCATCTCGTGCCCCCGGTGCAGAGGGACCTCGCTGGGGGCCTGTTTTGGTCCCAGAGTTTACCAGGACACTTCCTGGGACATGGAATTTGGGCAAGAAACATCCAAAGCACACAAACAGTTTGGTTTTCTTAGCGCACACCACAGCCTCGTGCTCCGCCTGGCTCCGGAGCAGATGCCAACGGATCCTCCCAAGCCTCCTCTTTGGAAGAATACGCTCCATCGTTGAGCAAATAGATTTCATCATCTGTTTCAGAGACCTAGGATCACACAGGTATCCCACCTCTAGATACAGCCAGCAGACCCATGCGTCAACAGGGCTGCTTGGAATTAGATGGATACAATCAACAGCAATCAGGCGGGATCTTCTTTCCTTTATACCTGGCTATCAGCACTAGCATCAACACCAGTCGGTTGTAGTTTAAGAACCAGAGAGTGCCTCTGGTCTACCAACACAGAAGTGGATGGAAACAATGGATCCTTGCTCGCTTTAACCCCTCATCACCGCTGTTATGGTTTTATTTAGGGGTGGCTGCTTGCTCTCCATCCCTTCCCCATTTGCATTGTATTGCTGAGCATCAGCAGATCCCGGAGCAAGGTCAGACGGAAGCTCTGCCCCTTTTCCCAAGGAAGGCAGGAGGAGGAAACACAATGGCAGCATTCACACCACCCTCACGCCATCCCTGCCTGCATTGTTTTCCCAAACAAAACGCACTCAAAAGAGAGACAGTTGCGAAATCACTTCAAGCCACAAGAACCCCTCTGCCAGCAAAGGGAAAATGAAAACTATTAATTAAAAAGGAGTTAATACGTATAAATATTAATGCATATTAATATTAATGAATATTATAAATATTAATAACAATTAGTTGAGAAAACCACTCATTAAGAAATGAGCTGTTTGAACTCTGGCTGATGTATAAACTACATTAAAAACCTGCTCTCTATGCTGTGTTCTGTCTGTGCCACCCAGGGAGGGGGACAACGGGAAGGAGCAGAGACAACCGAGACAGAAGGGGGCAACCAAATGATGTGCTAAAGCAGCAGGGAAATAAATCACCCTATCTCAGATGTTTGTGGCTTGGGCCTTAAATAAGATGAGGTCTAGGCATAGAATTGTAGAAGAGTTGGAGTTGGAAAGCACCTTAAGATCATGGAGCTCCAACCCCCCTGCCATGGGCAGGGACACCTCACC
>JARCZZ010029622.1:38270-49492 GCA_030323915.1 Brotogeris chrysoptera
ATTGCATGTAAGTGACACTGTGTGTAAATAAACTACTCTCTCTGTTCTGATGGAAACACTTGAACCGCACAGGCAACCTCTGCTGCTTCAAATGTGCAGTGACAGGGAGGTGGTGTCCGGCTCCACACGTTGTTCCTCATGTGGTGGGCCTTGGCTCCCCAGTGGCCTCCTATTGCTTCTCAAACCAAGCTCTATTCAAGAGGTACTGAGAAATCCCTGCCCTCGGCCAGGATCCCTGGTAGGATTACCTGGACAGCCCCTAGGCTGCCATGCAGCTCTGTGTGTGCTCCAAGAGCTGGCATCAGTGCCGCAGTTCCTGATGATAGCAGCTGAGGTTTTCTCTCTCTCCATGTTGCGACAGGAGCATGGCACACGATAGGGTGCTGCAGCCTTTTCTTTGCACCTCGTGTAGGCAACGGGCAAGGCTGCTGCAGGAAGAGAACAAACCACCTCCGTATAAACGGCATTTACCGATGCAGGGGTCGGGCCCTCCTTTTCCCGTTGGAGGGAGCAGCCAGGTCATGCCCTGCTGAACCCCTGCAACCTGTGGAGTGGACACTGCTATGCCTCAGCTGGGTTGGAAGCTGTACGGCGGAGGCACCTCACGGGGGAGTACGGTGGGAATGGCCTTGCAGATCTCTGCTAAAAATACTTCAACAGCGTGGCCTGGTTTTCCCGAACTGCTCTTAAAAACCTTCCTCCATCTCGGATCTGCCGTTCCTGGAAGTGAAAGGATAACATCGGTACTGGGACGGGGGATAAGGGCAGAGCCGCAGTTCCTGGTGGCAGGAGCGGCTTTCTCCCGCTGGTCCCACCGCGGCTGCTCGGGGTTCACCGTCCTGAGGACACGAAGGGAAGCGCAGGAGCGCCCGCAGCGGGGAGGCGGCACCGGGACACGCAGGGGCCGGGCGAGCCGAGGCCTCCCCGGCACCGCTCGGGGCCGGCTCGGAGCGGGGTTTATCCCCGGGGTGCGCGGGGTGCCCCATCCGCGGAGCCGCCGCTGGGCCCCGGCCCGGTCCGCGCTCCCCCCGCCCCGCGCTGTATTTTTGGCTCGGCGGCCGCTCCTCGGCCCGCCCCGGCCGCTGCCCTTCGCCCGCCCGCGGGACGGGGCCGGGGACGGAGCGCTCCGCGGCGGCGGAGGTGGACCCGGGCTGCCGGCGGCGAGGTGAGCGCGGGGGTCGGGGGGGGGGAGCCCGGGGACGTCGATCCCGGCGGTACCTTAAGCGCTTTCTGCCCGTGTTTGCTCGGCTCCGGCCGGGGCCGGGGGTGAAGGGGATCCGGGGGGGGGGGGAGAAATGAAGGGGTCGGGGGGGGGGGCACTGCCTTTCCGGTCTAACCCCCGCCTGAGCCCGAGCTCTCCAGCGGGATCCCGATGAGTATTGGTGCGTTATTGAGGATCCACCGAGGCAAAGACGCGAACCCGCAGCAGCGGGGCGGGCACGACCAGAGCCGCCTCCATTTGCGTTCCTCCATCTCTGCCTTAAGACAGAAACCTCTCTGTGCCTTCCCTCCCCCCCCCCCCCCCCAACCTCCTTTTTCCCCCCTTTCACTCCCATGGAGCTCGCACAGCCTTACCCTGGGAGCGCCCCGGAGCAGCTGCTCTTCCATCAGGATATATATATCGGGATGTATATAATATCGGGACATTATAAACGAGCTCCTGGCTCTTTCCTCCCACACGGCAGCACCCGCGGGTGCTCCCCAGCCCTTCCCCAACCACCAACCCCAGGACTTGGAGTTTTCAGCTTCAAACCCAATCAAAGTCGCCGTTTTTCCCCCACCTCGGACATCTTTTCTTCCCCCTGCTCCTGCCTCTCCGTTGGTTTCATCCCCGATTGCTCTGGCGTTGCTCACAGCACCTACGACGTTATTCGAGCAAACTCGGGGCTGTTTAGAAACGCTCCAGCCCGTGTCAGACATCGCCCATAGCTTCAGTCCTCACAACCGGGTCAGGGCATTGATAAGAAGGTTGGAGCTCACTTAGAGGTGGGAACCTGCCTGGCTGCGTCCTGGCAGAGCTCTTCCCTCCTCGGAGATGAAGGCAAAGGAAAACCTCCGCTCTTGGGGCTCTTTGCCCTCCTGCTGTCACCCCAAGGGCACAGTTTTGCTGCCCGAGCTGCTCCCTGCTCATGCTGCTCGGTCTCCATGTGCTTCTGGAGCAGCTGGACGTGGACAATTGGGATTTCAGCAATGCTGGGCACAGGAAGAAGCTGCTCCCAGGGCTTAAAGGGGAATGCCAGTGAATACCAGGGATCGGGAGGGCTGGGTATTCCCCCTCCTCTGTCAAAACACTGTCACACCATTCCTTCTCCAGGAAGAAGGAATGGGACGGGAGCTCCGGAGGCTGTTGGCAGCTGAGCATGCGAGGGAGCTCGCTCAGCCTCTGGCCTCAGCCCCGGCTGACCCCGCAGCACCGGCTGTCCCCAGGCACCCTGTCCCCATCAGCACCTCAACCCACCGGGCTCCTCGCATCCATTTCCCTCGTCAGCCCTTTTCCTGGGTTGGAGGAACCAGGAGGAGCGTGGCAAAGCCCTTGGCACATGGTAGGAGCTGGAGGACCGTGCCCCGTGAGCTGGGTGCGGATGCTCTACAGGAAGGGATGGGGTTTTGAGGCGCTGCAGCACTTCCCAAAGCCCTGGTCCCAGCTGGGTTGCTTCTGTCCCCAGTGGGATCTCCCTTTTGTCTGCGGTCCAGTATCTTCCTCCTCAATCTTTTCTCCTCCGGAAGGGATCAAGGGTCCCTGCCTCATATGCAGTGAGTGCTCATCCTTGCTCTTTTCTCCTTGCAGCCCCTTTCCATCAGCAAAGCCCAGAGTGCCACCAGACAGGAGCCAGAGATGACCAAGGAAGAAGATCTGCCCGACTGGAGCTCATCCAAGGAGTTCTATGAGAAATATGAGCCGAAGGAGGTTTTGGGCAGGTAAAGCTTGGGTTTGTGTTCCTGTGTGCTCCAGTACAGCACTCCCTGGGAATCCGATAGGAACAGGGCCCGTGGCAGCATGGGGTTAAAAATAGCACGAAGCATTTTCCACCAGCTCCAAATCTTCCATCCCAAGGGAGGGAAAACAGAGCGAGACCTCTTGCGCCTGAAACCACCGCCCAGCCCCGGTGCCAATGGTCCTACAATGATCCCCATTGGTGCGTGTTGTCCCTGGCAGGGGGGTGAGCAGCGTGGTCCGTCGGTGCATCCACAAGACCACGCGGCAGGAGTACGCCGTGAAGATCATCGACATCACCGCAGGGAACATATCCCCCAAGGAGGTGCAGGAGCTGCGAGAGGCCACCACCAAAGAGATTGACATCCTCCGGAAGGTCTCGGGCCACCCCAATGTCAGTAAGTGCGGCTCCGAGCATCAGGACGAGGGGGGGTCTGCCCCGTTTACCCCAGGAAGGGTTCTGGGATGAAATCCTTGAGGGTCAGACCTCTGATGGTCCTAATGGGATGTGGGGAACCCGCTCAGAGCAGCGTTTGCTCTGCCCCTGCACACAGACCAGCAGTGCCCGGGTCGTCTCCCCACCAAAACACGGGTGAAATCAACTCCTCATTAACTGAATTAGCAATTAAATCACTGGTTTTTAGTCCCTTAATGGACAGGAAGATGTTCTACACTGTGCTCACCCCCCTCCCCGTGCTCTATTGCAGTCCAGCTGAAGGACAGCTACGAATCCAGCACCTTCTTCTTCTTGGTGTTTGACCTGTAAGTACCAGCTCGCCATCACCCCAAGCCATTCCCGCTTTGCAGACAGCCAACACTGGAACCAGCTTCTTATGGCCCAAACAGGGCTCAGTGGAGGGACAACCAGGTCTTGCTTAGGGCAGAAATGAGCCTCGATTGCTCCCAGCAGTGTTTCCCTTCTGTCAGTGCTGCTCAGGTTTCCCTGTAACCTTTGGTGGGAGCTGCTGTGCATCCCTGTGGGTTATTTATACGCTCAGTGGCATCAGGGTGTATGTGACACCACAACTCCTGATGCCAGGGCAGCAGGAGGGACATCAGTGGAGGATGATGGCACTGGGAGAGCCCCATCCCAAACCTGCCCTCTCCAGGGACAGCCTTTCCCTTCTGCATGATGTTCTGCAGCAGTATAAAGGCATTTTTCACCCCGTTCGTATCGAGGAGCCAGCTCGTCCTGTTGTGCCGTGGGTGTCCTGGGTTGCTAAGGGGCACTGACCCTCCCCAGGGGCCTGGCGCCGGTTTTCCATTGCAGCTCAGCCACTGCCTCCCTTTTCCCTCCTTCCTGCAGGATGAGGAGAGGGGAGCTCTTTGACTACCTCACTGAGAAAGTCACCTTGAGCGAGAAGGAGACGAGGTAGGGCCCGATGCTGAAAATCCCATTGCAGAAGCAGAGGGTGGGTTCAGAGCACCCATGGGCAAAACAGGCCCCGGGGCTGTGCGCCCGTGCTCAGACACAGGAGCTGAGCTGTGCGTTCCCTGTTCCCCCCCCTGGGAGCACGGTGCTGGGGGGCATTCGGTCCAGGAGGGCTGCTGTCACCCATCCCCAGGAAGATCATGCGCGCGCTGCTGGAGGTGATCCAGTACCTGCACTCCATCAACATCGTCCACCGGGACCTGAAGCCGGAGAACATCCTCCTGGATGACGACATGAACATTAAGCTGACGGACTTCGGCTTCTCCTGCCAGCTGCAGGAGAATGAGAAGCTCAAAGGTAGGAGGATGGTGAGGTGGGGGCGATGCCCACGGCCACCACAAGGCATAGAATCAACCAGACTGGAAAAGACCTTTAAGGTCATCAAAGTCCAACCTTGACCCCATGCACTGCCAAGGCCACCACTAAGTTGGTGTGGTTTCTCCAGCCCCACTCTCCCCTTGGAGCCAGCCTCACTGCCATGGGTGCAGATTGGTGCCTCTCGGCTTAGGGTGCCCTCCTGCTCACGCACGAGCCTGGCTCTGCCTGCACGTGGCCCCCACGCCACACTCCTTGCCGTGAAGAGGTACAAACCCATCCTGTTCTTCCCATTTCCCCTCCAGTCAATCCTCATCACCCCATCCATTTACTGCCCAACAGTAAGGTTTTCTCCCCCCAGCTCCCACCCTGCACAGAGCCACCTATCCAACAATGGGCATCCCCTCCACTGCCATCCCCACTGCGCTCTTCACTCGCTTTTAGCCACTCTCATTCACCAAGGTCACCGGTGGGATTCACACGAGCCCCATCACTGCAACGAGCCCAGCTGGGACCCAGCCCTCCTGGGTGGGGATGGCACAGTCCCTCCGGGGTGGCTCACGGGGATGCTGTGTTCTGTCCTCGCAGAGATCTGCGGCACTCCTGGCTACCTGGCCCCCGAGATCCTGCAGTGCTCCATGGACGACGAGCACCAAGGCTATGGGAAGGAGGTGGATATGTGAGTGAGACCCCAGCCCCCCCCCCGCCTCGCCCCTCGGGCTGCCCCCAGAGCGCAGTGACAGTGGGCACATGGGCTCCCATCTGAGTGTTGGAAGGAGTTAAATGAGGCACCAGAAGACAACCTCAGGGCTTGCGAGGGGCTGCGCTGGTGACCTGGGGGCTCTGATACAGGGCTGGGGGAGAAGCAGCGTGGGGTCAGGCCTGTCCCCCTGTCAGGTAGGGTTGAAAGCAACACTCTGTGTTCGTAGCAATCAGCTGAGGCTCAGCTCCAAGACACAGGGGCCTTTTAAATACCCCCTATAGTAAGACCTGAGAGAGCAGCAAGCTCAGAGCCCTGCAAGGACTTTGCCACCATCTCTGGTGGCTTCAGGCTCAGGTGTGCAGGGGTCAGAGATGTAACCGAGCACTCAAAACACACTGGAGCATTACAGCCCCTTTTTCAGCATAAACGGGACACTTACCACACCAAGCCTGAGCTGAGACAGCGCCAGAGCATCCAGCCTTGCTGTACCATTGTGTCCCATCGCATCCCACCCTCCTGCACCCTCTCCCTCCCCTATAAAACACAGGGAAGACAAATACCTCCAACCCCCAGCTTCCTCCTGCAGCACCCGGGGGAGCAGCTCCACGTCAGCTCAGAAACCCCAAACCCCTCCCCAGCAGCGGGGCAGCCCCTGCTCCCCATTCCCCATCAGGGCTGATGAGCCCCAGCAGCACACACCAGGCAGGGCAGGCTCCTCCTGGTATCCCAGGGAGGCAAAGCCACGTTGAGGGAAGGCCCTGAGGCACCCTTAGGGCGCAGATGCTGCTGGGTGCCCCATGGGTGCCAGCCAGGGCTGTGGGGTCCATGTGGGTTACGTGCAGGTGGAGCACCGGGGTGATCATGTACACCTTGCTGGCCGGCTCGCCTCCCTTCTGGCACCGCAAGCAGATGCTGATGCTGAGGATGATCATGAATGGGGACTACCACTTCGGCTCCCCGGAGTGGGACGACCGCTCGGACACCGTCAAGGACCTGGTAGGTGCTTGGGGATGGGAAAGCCTTGGTGTGGGGAGGTTGTGGGTACCCGGGATAGCCCGGATGGAGCCAATGTCCTGCTGCAGATCTCCCGGTTCCTGGTAGTGGACCCGCGGCAGCGGTACACGGCTGAAGAGGCGCTCGCACACCCCTTCTTCCAGCAGTACGATATAGAGGAGGTCCGGCACTTCAGCCCCTTCCGCAAGTTCAAGGTGAGGTTGGGAATGGGGTGACCTGGAGCCAAGAGGTCGGATGGGTTTCCCAGCTGAGCTGGGGGAAACTGGGAGTCAGGAAGGCTGAGGGACCTGGGCTTTGGCAGGATGCGGTGGTCTGGGAGGAGGTGCTTCTCCGAGCACTATTGCGCTTGCTTTGTGGTACTTCCTAAGGGCTTTTTCAGAGAAGGGAATTAAATAAGAGAAGGGGAAAACCTGCCTCCCGCTCCCATAGGGTTCTATGAAGAGACAAGAAGATCAGTTCTAAGGGGGAATCAATGAAGCTGACATCACACGGGTGCATCAAATGATGCAAAACCTGACAGAAGAGAGGAATCCTTTCCCTTCCCTACAGCCAGTCGATAGCACGGTGCTGAGGCACCCTGAAGGGCATTAGGCGACATTTAGGACTGAGCTGTAGTTTTGCCATTAAGGACAAAGCTCATTCCGCACACACGGGACTAAACCTGTGATGGGAGTCAGGCTCCCTCCTGACTCCTCCACATGGATAGCAGCCACGTGGGATGCATTGGGGCTGATCTGGTCCTGCTGTAGGACTGCCCTCACAGCCCAGCCTGTGCCCGCTGTGCTGCAGGTGATCTGCCTGACCGTCCTGGCATCGGTCCGCATCTACTACCAGTACCGGCTCGTCAAGTCGGTCACCAGGGAGCTGGTGGTGCGGGACCCGTACGCCCTGAAGCCCGTCCGCAAGCTGATCGACGCCTGCGCCTTCAGGACCTACCGGCACTGGGTGAAGAAGGGGGAGGCGCAGAACAGAGCTGCCCTCTTCGAGAACACCTGCAAGGCCATCCTGCTGACCCTGGCGGCCGAGGAGGGGCTGTTCTGAGCACACTGTGTGAGCAGCGAGCGAGCCCCCAAGGAATAAAACCTCTGAGAGCAGAAGGGTGATGGCTTTGGCTTTTTTCACTGGCCTCAAATCAGGTGCAGTGATTTGCCCCGGGGTTGCGTGTGCCCCAGGGATGGGTTTGGAGGAGATGCTCTAACGGCTGTAATCAGCCATGGCTCCTGATGGGGAAGGCTCAGCCCTGGGCACTGAAGTGGCACCCTTGTGGGGCAGTCGCAGGTAGAGGAGGGATGAGCAGTGCCCGGAGCACTGTCCTCACTCACCAATGTGCTCAGGGCTCCTGCTGCCATCGGGTTTGGTGGCAGAGTTTGTGCTGGTTGTAAGACCTGGGAGAGGTTGGTCACTGCTCTGTGCTATCTGCGCACTTAGAAATGAGCACAGATGTCATTTTGCCACTGCTCAACGGTCAATAAAGGTGCCTTGTTCTATTGGGACAGCTCTGAGGATGCTACAGAGCTGGGAATTCCTGAGATGGGGACTGATGTACAAGTCCCCTCCCAGAGATGTGCCCCCATTGCTTTATGCCATCAGCAGCCCCTCAGGACAGCCCCATGCCCATGGTGGAGCTGCAAGTGTTAGCTCGCTCCAGATGGGGCTGCAGGTCAGAGCAGACCCTGGCCCTGCACACATGCATCCCTCTGCTCACTTAGAACAGACACCAAGAGGAGAGCTGTAATATCAACCACACCAAAAGGATGTTACAGATGAAGCACCCAGCTTGCCATTCCCAATCCCTGCTGGTGCCCCAGCATCCCAGTGCGGAAAGCAGTTCCAGCTGGAAGTATTCAATGTTTTAAACAGGGGTTTAACAAAAGCGACTGCTGGGGGTTGCTGTTCATCTCCACAGGAGAAAATACCCTCAGCTCTTCCTGAGTGAGTGACCTCCTCAGAGCTCAGGTCTGCTCCAGCTCTTCTTGGCCATGAGAGGCGGAACATCGGCAGCGCATCGGAAGCTGAGGTTGTCAGAGGCTGAGTCTGGTGTGTTCCCCATTCTCCCAGGGCAAAAGGAGAGACCAAAATCAGGGATCCTTCCTAGCGAACGCTTCCATCCTGGGGCACTGCCCAGACCTACCTGGTAGTAACATGAGCTTTATGGTTTGCAGACCCATCGGCGGTGTCAATCCAGGAGGCACCTCTCAGGACCCGCATATTCTGAGCACGCTGCCTTGACGCCAGCCCCGGAGTCATGTACTCAGATGCAGTCCACTCCCAGGTGTTCCCCAGCAGGTCATAGAGCCCTGAGACATGGGAGGGTTTGAATTGTGAGAGCACATTTCTATGGGCTGCAAAAGCCCTTTGGTGTATGGTAGCGGGCACATCAGTGCTGCAAGAGCACAGCCTAATGGTGAGACTGGGAACCAGCAGCTCTTCACGGCACTTCAAACTGGTCCCAGGTTACATCTGGACCTCTAATATGTCCCATCTGTGCAAAGATATATGGCATCTGCTGCCCTCAAAACAATGTGTTTGTGATTCTCAGGTAAATCACACTGAAATGCAAAATCATCGAATCATAGAATAGTTCGGGTTGGAAAGGACCTTAAGCTCATCCAGTTCCAAACCCCCTGCCATGGGCAGGGCCACCTCCCACTAACCCATGCCACCCAAGCAGGGGATGATTTGGTGCCTGTCATCCAGCCTCAGTAACAACCAGCACTGCTTTTGCTGGGCTTGGTTACTCTACCAAGATGCTGATGTGATCCCACTTCATACCTGAAACTCTGCCACAACTCCAGGATTTTGTAAGCAGAGTTAATTTAGGCAGCAGATGCCATTCCCCAAACCAGGGATGCCCGTTCCGTACCATAGTTGTTCTGAGGAGGGAACGCTGTCACCGGTGAGACGCCATGATAACCATCTTCAGCTGTGTCGACCCTCGGGAAATGTCCCTGTGGGAAGAGAGACCATCCCAAAGACCCACCATTGCCCCACTCTTCACAGGACTGTGTTACACTTAAACCATGGAAGTAACTCTCCATTGAAAATTAACTCTACACAGCATTTGTGGCTGAGAGAGATCACTCATCTCAGCCTCTCCCAAGACAACCCCCTTTCCAAACAATTCCATGTATGGACTTTTGGAAGCACTGGAATTCTGGTTTTCCAGGGAAGCTGCGCTGAGCCTGTCCCCTCTCATGGTATTTCGGATAACCCATCAGGAGCTCAATTCCAGTACCCTGCATTGCTTCCCAGGACCATGCAGCAACTTCAGGCAGCCCCGCAGAGCCTGGTCAGGTTAAACAGCCCCCTCAGATGAGCTCAGTGTAGAGAGGATGATTTTAAAGCTCTTACCTGCCACAGATTTGTACGGTTTGGCTGAAACTTGTTTCCCCAGGGATACATCCTTTCTGCAAGGAGGAAGAGCCACGCGTTACCCCGTGTCATGCCAACATCTTCATCTGCCTATTCTTAACCAGGCTTTCATGTCCATCCTTTCCTGCTCAGCTTGGGACACGGGGAAGGGTTTTCTGGATGGGGCTTGTCAGTGTAATCCCTACAGACAGTGCCAAGGAGAGACGGGAATCAGCAACAGCTTCCCGTTTACAAACCATCGCTCGCACCAGGGAGTAATGTTTGTGATCCCCTCAAGCAATCCCAGTGGCTGCTTTATGCCACCTTCAGTGTGTGGGAGCAGGTGGCTCACTCCTTGCCCCATTCCTTTGTTTAGGAACACACATTAAGACTATATAAGTGCCACTTCTTCCATCATAACAATTTTACTCCCAGGCCAAAAGAGGTGGTTCAGCCCCACAGATTAACCTCTGAAAGCATCCCCTGATGGAGATTTGGATCTGACACAATGAACACTGCTCAGTGCCTCAGTTAGGGAACAGAGCCTGGGGTACGTACGCTCCAGTCCTCCCCTGGCAGCAAATTCCCACTCCTCCTCTGCCAGGAGCCTCTTCCCTTTCCAGGCACAGTATGCTTGCGCATCATTCCAGCTCACATGCAGCACTGGGTAATCCAGCCTGTCCTTTATGCTGGAGCCAGGACCTGAGGGCTGGGAAGAATTGCATCAGACAGATTTCAATTGATTTTATACATTTGTCAATTACAAAGGGAATAAAGGACAGAACAGGGCCCGGAACACGCAGCAACCAGAGATGCCATCGTTTCCCTGGCTTGGGACAGTAAGGCTCAGCACACACCAATACATGCACTTTCCCAGCATGGAGAGGACTCACCACACCAGGTCTTTACTTACTTGTCGCCAAAATGCCTTCTCAATGGGCAGCCACCAAGGGGCAGACTGGGAAAAGAAATGACACCAGATGAAAGCTGAACTGGTGACCACCACCCCACAGTGTGGACGTTAAGAAGAGCACTTGTTTTAGCCTGGAAATAGTTAAATGCTGCAGTTGGAGCTGGGTTATCACAGGCATTTTGATCGTGCTTTCCAACAGAGGTGTCTGCTTTCAAAAGGGAAAACAGATGAAGAAGCCCACGCTGGTTATGTGTTCTCTTTCAAGGTTTGATTAATAAAGTGCTTTGAAATGTTCTTTTTGCCCAGCTCACTGGGGCAAACCATGAGTCCAATTTGACAGCGTTTGGAGAGGATGTGAACAGAGAAGCACCATAAATCTACTCAGGCTCAACCCTGCTGCTGGGTTCAGAGGCAAAACAACCCAAACCTAAAGACAAACCACTGAGAATGGCCAGGCTCTGCACTGAGAGGCAGCTGCTACTCAGTGGAAAAGCAATACCAGCAAAGGGTGCCCCCTCCTCTGGTTTTATTCCACTTAAACCGGAGAGATCAGGAATCC
>JARCZZ010029622.1:49592-91566 GCA_030323915.1 Brotogeris chrysoptera
ATCAGGAATCCCACCTCCATCACCATCACTGAAACTCATCCCCATGGGGTTTAGGTTTACCTCTAGTTTTTGGGTGACCTTTTTCTTCAGCTCTTCGGATACGAAATCCTCAAAGACAAAGCTCCAGCCAAACGCTTCTGCTTCTGTTTTGTACTTCTTTTCTCTAACAAACTCCCTGGCACAAACACAACACACTCAGGTGCCTGGGGTAGAGCTCTTTAAGAGTCACATCACCAAATAGAGCCGCCTGCACACACACCAAGATCAGAGCAAGGCAAAACATACCAACCTACAGACACCCCATCTGCAGAGCATCCTGGCTCCTCCCCAGCACAGCTCCAGTCAGTTTGATACAGATTTAACAGATAAAGCAGCCCAGCTGCATCTGTTCCCAGATGTGACAGGGGTCTCTGTTACCCGTGCAGACAAACTCATCCTGCTCTCTGCTTTTCCATAGAAGATAACAATTTCACAGACCAAAAATCCCTTAAAGGCCGCTAAACCTACAGCTGTTGGTAGTGAAACAGCCCTACAGTGCAAAAACTATGTCACAAGCTGCTGAATAATCTCACCCTGCTTCTGTCCCATATACTTCCTCACTGCCTAAGTTGCAGTAACAGCCATTACTGGGTGCTGCTGGGTAGTCACTGGTGTGTGGAAGCATTGCCTCTTCTTAGGCAACAAGGGCTCAGCTAGGCAAATAAAGGCATTTCCCCCAATGCATTTATCAGTGCTCTGTACAAGGGCTCCTGTAAAATACATGGAGCGATCTGGTGTTGGAAATTGAACCTATAGGAACCTGCAATCTGAAGCAGTGCAACCCTCTACATAAGAAAACGCACACAAACAAGTGTGTTTGCAAGGGAAAGGAAAAAAGTAAGGGAAAAGAAAAAAGGAAAGGGAAAAGAAGAAAAAGAAGAAGAAAAGGAGAAGGAGAAAAGGAAAAGCAGCAGCAAAGGAAAATAAAAAAGGAGAAACAAGGGGGAAAAGAAACATTTTTGTGAGCTATACTGGTAAGATGCTTCAGCTTGCACCCCTAGAGGTGATTCATTACTGACAAACACATTCTTTTGTCCCCATGGCAGCATCCCAGGGTTGCCTCTCGGACCTGGGAACCAGCCCCAGGAGACCCAGCACCCTCCACGCTACCAGGACCCTGCAGAGCCAAACCTCCCCAATCCTTCACCTTACCTGAAATCCCTGTTTGTGATAGGGTATTTGTCAACAGCAAACGGCTTCACTATCACCTCCCGGACAGGCCCCTCGTCATTCCTCCTCTCCAGGGAGCTGGATCCCATCTGGAACCTGCCACCAGGCAGCTGCACCATGCTGTCATCCTGGGCGAATGCTGAAAGAGAAGAAACTCGGGGTGAGAACTTTGTTAAACACGACAGCACAGGGCAGCAAGAAGTGTTTGCAGTAAAGCCCCTTGATGCGCTGGAGATCGGGTTATCGACTATATACATAACTATAGCGATACGTCAACGACTATGATTTGTATCGGATAACAAGCTTTAGAATGCTTTAAGCCACATCTCCTGCGTGTCTCGGCGAGGGGAACGGCTCCATCCTCCCGGCAGCGCCTTTAAAGGAGCGGAAGGCGCTCCCGGGCTCACCGCGCAGCACCCAGCCGCACGCCAGCAGCGCCAGCACCGCCCCGGCCATCGCACCGGCTCCGACCGCGCACCAATGACACGGAAGAGGCGTGGGAACCGGGAAGCGCTTCCGGGACCTATCGCACGGCGGGAGCCCACGGAGGTTCCGGGATAGCGACCGCGTGGTTGGGTGGGAGAAGAGGGCACTGAAAGCGCTCGTGGTGCTGGGGGCACCAACACAACCACCACCATCCTGAGCCACCGGCGTGGCACAGGGTAAAAGGGGTATTAAGAAGGGTTAGAGTGTTTCTTATTTAAGGATGCTTTCAGATATATATAAACATATGTATGTATAGCAGCTACATGCAAGCAGGGAAGCATGGCTGCTAACGCAATAAAGTGCAACAGGGATTAAGAAGGATCAGTTAGGAGAGTAGGAACCCACTCTTCCCTTTTACAACAACAGCTTGCCTGCACAGGCTTGAGCTAGAGCTGCAGCTCAGGCCTATGCCAGTTTATAGCCTCAGTTGTCCACTAATGCTTTTATGAAGTAGCGTTAAAAACCAGCCACCATGTTGTAACAAGGCTGACAACATACACTGGGTCCTTCACCACTCCTCCAAACAAGTTAACTCACTCCGTTCTACTTGTGAGGAAGTACGAAGCGATCAATGTAACCCACTTTTACAATGCAGTGAGCAGGCTCCAGGTCTGAGCCCAGGCTCCCCCAGCAGCAGATCCTCCTTTTCTCTGTTTTGCCTATGGTGTGACCACCCCGAGAACACCCCATCTGATCTGATTCTCAGAAGCTAAGCAGCTTCAGCCTCAGTTGGTACTTAGATAATACCCAATCCTGGGTGCCGTAGGTTTTGGGGGCTCTCAGCAGCTGTGAAAGAAAGGTTCCTGTACAACAACGTTATGAGTCATTCAGCCAACTGGACCACGACAGAGAAAGGTATCCAGTTTCTGAGGGAATCAGCCAGTGTAGAGATGATCTATCATAGGCCGGATGCTGGGAATGCATCCGTAGATCCACATGAAGTGGAATGTACACGACCCAAGCGGCAGAAATTTACCGCTTTGACACTGCCCTTGAGAGCCAGAAAGCACAAGTCAAGGCCTGCAGCCCACTGGAACCAGAACGTTCCCAACCTTGACCCAAGGGAGGTGAAGGTTTAAATAAGCAAGAGGCTAAAGCACAGAACGTAACAGTTTATTGGGTAAAAAGAAAAGCAACCTCAGTTGTACACATCAGTGAAATGAAAAATAAATAACTGAGTTTTAGAGCCAAATGTCTGATCAAGTTGCTATTATTTTGACTGGCCGCATGTTTACCAAAGAGGGGCTGCTTGTGACAGCAGAGGAGCTTCTGGTGCTGGGACATTCCACCATGGCCAAGGAAAATGCATCTTTGTGGGGATTTCTTACAAACACTCCATGGGGCACTTCTGGAGCTGACCACCACCCGCAACAACAGATCCAACTCAGCCTTTAAGAGAAGACAGTCCAGCTCGCATGATTTCATCCACCAAGAGAATGTTGCTAGCAATCTCCGTGCTAGAAATAGAACAAACAGTGTTAGAAGAGCCACTTGACAGAGTTCAAAGACAACTCAGCTTCATTTCTGCCTTTCCAGACAGCTTCCCCTACAAAGGATGCCTCCATTCCGTGTTATCAATTTCAAGGATCAAACAAAACTATTTGAAGTGAAAACAGTGTTAACATTTACCATGAATGAAGCAGTTGCTTTTTGACATTGTAATTATCCCAGATTCCAGCTGCTGCAGCGACCATTGGCTCACCTGCAAAAGAAGTACAATGGTCTTTGAATAACCTACTCGTAGAATTCAAAGACTTTCCACTGTCTAACGTGATATTGGTACGTTCAACAGTGTTATCATGTGCTTTATCTTCACAAGGAGCTTAACAGAATGCAATCAAGTACCCCAGTGTGCCAAGCCTGAAGCACCAGGAAACCTGCACAGCTTTTTATGGAAAGAGGGATAGCTGTCTGCACTCAGAACAACTTTATTCTTTCTGTAGCTCAGCCATCACAAGTTCCTACTAGAGCATTATATGAGGAAGTTCTTACCAGTGTTCAGATCAACCCCAGTGAGCTGTCCTGACTCTGCATGCTCTGTCTGAACCTTCACTAGTGTTTCCTGGGGATCATAACCAGCGTTCTGAGCAAGAACCTGCAAGAGAACAGGGACATTAGTTCATGTTGTTATGTTAATTAAAGAGACCTCCAGCAGGAAAAGCAATGGGTCTTGGCACACTTTAAAGCCACTTTATTCAGAGTTCCTCGTACCTTAGGAACGATGAGCAGAGCATCAGCAAAAGCCTGAACTCCAAGTTGGACTCTTCCTTTTACATTAGGTTTATGCTTAAGAAGAGCACTAGCTACTGCCACTTCTAGGGCACCCGCTCCTGGAACCACACATCCTGCAAGGGAAAACTCGACAGTGAGACTTCACAATCAGCACCTATCCCAGTTTAAACAGCTAATTTTCAGTGTAGTTTGACCTCTTCCTTTATCTTTTGAAAGATAATTTGTGTCTGATCAGGTAAGTACACAGTTAACTACTTGTAAATACAAAGGAGAAGAACAGTAATGGTAATTGAAAGCACTTCACACTGAAATACACTGAGCTCGGTGTCCGACTATGAGATACCAATGAAACTGATAAAAAATTCACTGATTTCAAGGTTTCAACAGAAGATTCTTAATATCCCTCAACAGAGCAGAGACTTACCATCCTCAATAGCATTTTTAACAGCACGCAGCCCATCTCTTACTGCATCCTTGATCTGTGTGAGGGTATGCTTATTTGGACCCCTGATCAACAGGGTGACAGAGCGGGGGTTGTCACATTTCTCAATAAAGGTGTATTTCTCTTCACCCTGTGAAAAACCACAGGGTTACATACTCATGTCATTATCTGCTCAACATACACATAGAAAGAAAAATTCAACACTTTCGGATTCAGTTCTGCTCTCAAAGCATTTCAGAAAGTGATGAGAAGCATGAGAACCTTATTTCTGTTTTCTCAACTTTACAGATATTAAAAGCATAATATGGGAATAACAAGAAAACACACTATGATAAGAGCAAACATCCAGGTGGGTGTTCACATACAAGTGGGACACTGGGATGTGAAATGCCACCAGCCTCTATCTGCGCTCCAATAAAGCTATTAAAACACTTCAGGAAAATCCATGCACAGATGTATCAAGAGAAAAGAAAAGGCGGCACCAAATGAGGTGCATTCAACCTGCCTTCAACTGAAAGCTGTGTCATACTCACCAATGTATATTCATAGACAAGCCCTGCATGTCCCAAACAGTCAAGAGTGAGATCGTCCAAGGAATTCATGGCAGTACCACCACATGCAAGGGTCAATCTGAGAAAGAATGTGTACAGCTCATCACTTGCTTTGTGTTAGGTACTATATGAAGTCACTAATGTAACAGCAGTATTTCAGCATGCAGAACACCACACTGCCTGGAGCAGTTTGCTTCTGTTCATGAAAGAGCTCTTCACAAAAAAAAGCTTGTAGAATTAAGTCTCCTCTACAGGTATCTAGATGTGAAGAGTCACAACAGCTGAAATTCCTGCATCACCTGGCATGCTGAACTGATATTCCTACAGCTTGTACAAACTACCCTAAGTAACACCAGCAAGAGCTGGTGAGACTGAAACGGACTTTTTGGTGCAAGTCCTTAAAAGTGGATTCAAGCCAGACTTGACTCACTGCTCACGTTTGGAAAAGCGTGTTATTTAACCCTCTCCTCTCCACAGAAACTGACCTTTCCATGTTCCTCCTTTTAGCTCTCCGCAAAGCAACTATTCCTTCTTTTGCAAGGGCATCCAAGGAAACTGGGTCAATTCCCTAGAAATAAAGGAAGTGACCATCAGGATAAAGAAAAAGCTAAACACACCATCTCTCAATCTGACACTAATGAACAAGTTCTCCCCCAGGGCTCAAAGCCCTCAAGTAGGAACAGTACGCATTTATGCAAAAGTACATCAGCTTAAATTCAGCTATTTCTGCCTGCAGAATGGTACACAAAGGGAGTCAAACAGCACACGGCTGGCCAAGAGAGCCAGCATTTCAAATTCATTTTTCTATTTAGTCATATCCTTCCTCTCACCTTCTGGTTGATCACAATAAATCCTTTATCTGAATTGCCACAGACTCTTCTTTTGAAGTCTATGATTTTTTTCACTCTGTCTTCAACAAACTTCCTTTCTGCTTTCACGAGCTTCTCTCTCTCTTCAGCACTTTTATAGAAGAATCCAGAGCTCACCTCTCTAAAAAACCCCACGATAATGAAAAAGCAGTAAGAAAACTCTCCTCTATGCTGTAGAAATAAACTTAGATATCATCCCTTTCAGCAACATTTTAAAGAAATCAATACAGAACAACCGAGACACTCCCCTGCCCCAGACCAGCATGCAGAATACAGCTGTTCCTGTTCTCTGGTTCAGAGCTTTTCCATTGCAAGAAACAAGGCATACATTTGAAACTGAGCATACTCCAGGCTATGTATTTAGATGTTTCTTTAGAATATAAAATTATACCCAAGAAAGAAAGGACTTCTTTTTCTCCAATAAAATAACAAAGCCAAAACCCACTACAAAGCTCTACCTCTCAAAGGCATTGTCTCAGCCACCAGCTTCCCTTTCCCAAAAGAGGACAGCAGAAGGAGCACAACCTCTTCCATTCCACCTTCTACACTACCTGCCTTGCTATGGAAAAGCCTATGCAGTCTTTCAGGTTCTTATTTAAGCACCCCTTAAACAAGTCTTAAATGACAGGAGCATTTTCTGCTCCTTACCTTGCTGCGTACTTACGTTTTCTCATATTCTAGAGATACATTGCAAGTAAGAACATAAGCATCTTCCATTCTTTTCTTCATGTCAGGATGACGAGCACCATGGTCCAAAACCAGCCCCCTAATCAGCCTGAAAGATTAGAAAGCATTTTGTGTGTCAACACACATACAGGAGACACACAGTTCATGGAAGTGCAGGCAAGTCAGAAAATGGACCAGTTGCACCGTCAAACACAAACTGCCTGTGTTGGGAGTTAACAACCATGTATTCCACTTCCAAAGGCATGCCCATTCATGTAAAAAGCATACCAGGCAGTGTGAAAAGGGAATTTATTCTGGCATAGTGTCTGACTGCATTAGCTACTGAGGAAAGCTAGTGCAGAATTCATCCATGCCTATGGAATTTCCAACTAGATGACTACAATCCAGTTTCCATTCATCAAACGCTATTTTGTACTTGTAGTGGACAGATATGAGCCTAAAGCATAATTGAACTACAGACACTGTTACTGAGAAGAAAGTATTTATTCAAGTTGTGTAAAATCCTAAGCCAGTGTTACTCTCTGCTATTCAAAAATTCAAGTTCTTCTAAAAAGAAAACAAAACCCCACAAACTACTCAAGCATCAAGGCACCATTAACCTGAAGCTCAAGGATACTCATTACTTACGTTGTGTCAGTTTCTGATTTGTGCTTCATCTCCATAATCTCTACCATGTGGAGGTCAATAGGCTCATTTGGTTTTCTAATTATCAAAACAGAATCTACTATAGCCTGGAAGAGAGGGAAGGGGGGGAAAAAAAGCCCCAAGTCAGCTATTAGTCTTCCAAAGTACAAGTTCACATCTTTCCATCCACCTTTCACTCAAGTAATAATCACAGCTCTGTAAAACTTGGGCCTCCGCACACTAAAAGAGGCAGAAGACAAACACAGACCTACCTCTGTTAGGATATCAGCAAGCTCTGCATGAACTTTAGTACGGAGGGATGTTCTGGCAACATCTATGAGGGTCTCCCTGTCCATTTCCTTGGTTACTTTCACCTGCTCCAGAACTTCAAGTGCTTTTTCCTTTGCAAACTCGAATCCTTCTGCTACTATTCTAGGGTGCAAACCCTAGAATAAGGAAAGAAATGAAATCACTAGACAGCAAAAGACAAAATAGTACTTCTTCCTGAAACGGAACCTGAAGTTTCAACACTAAATGTCAAAACATGCTACAAAGCCAAGAAAATGTACTGTCCTTCTGAATACATGTAAAAGGAATGCAAATCCTTCCAATGCAGAGGAAAAGTACAGATTCTTCTAGCACAGAATTGAAACCAAGGGAACTACAAAGCACACTTGGGTGTTCACTGTGCAGTACAAACGCCTATTCTGTAACTGCAACATCTGAAATACCTACTATCAGGGAAGATCTTGTTAACATAGAAGTAAAAGCATTTTAACTCACACAACATAGACAGAAGTAACGGCAGGTATCAGACAAAACCTTATCAAAAGCTACAGTATCAATAATAAATGGGTTTAGTTCTGAACAAGTCATTAATTTTAAAGCAGAAACATAGATTCACTTTCACGTTTGACTTTAGAGTATTAAGCATCAAACAAAAGCTGAGTGGTCTCAGACAAAGCTTCTACCTTGTTCACCTACCAAAGAAACACTGCATACATACCTCAGAGATATACAGGTCTGCCTGCTTTAGGAGCTCACCAATGATCAAGACATTTGAAGTGGTGCCGTCTCCAGTGATGTCGTCTTGTGCTGTTGCTGCTTTTGCTATCAAAGAGGCTGTAGGATGTTGTATTTGCTAAACAAACGAAAAAAGAAGCTGAGCATAAGTCTTCCTGCACTGGTACGGGAAGCAAGTAATTTGCAACCAGCGTAACAAAATCTTTAAGAACCAGTTGATGTTTTCATGATTCATGTCTATCCAGCAGGTTTCAGCAAGTAACCCCAATAATTTTGACAGTAAGTGGATGGAAATAATCTGTGTAACACTAATTTCCCCCTCAGTTATGCATCTATACACAAAAACGTTGAGTGCTAAGGACCAAACTAATCACTGACTCCTAATCAGCTTGGCAGAGCACCTCTCTCCTTTAGGCAAAGGACGCACCATCACAACTGGACTGTTGCTGGCACTAAACCCAGCATGTTTAGAGTTAATTTAGGAATCTCTGCATGATCGGTGCTTTACATGCCCTCTCTGGTCTGCTATTCCTTTGGCAATTTATTTTACTTATAAAACTAAAGAACATTCAATTAGTTTGTTTCTTGCCATTTGCTCTGCTAAGTAGTACACTTGGTGTTCCAGTTATGAGCATCATGCCCATCCAGCCAGACTTCACAACCACCATATGTGACCTTGGGTTACTTACAGAGAACACATACCACACTTAGCACCTCCAATGGTTGCCTGAAGTGTATCTTAACATAGATGAAGCCTATGAACCTACAGAAAGGTTATCTACTGTTGAAATGATTGGTGCTCAGTAATTGTAAGAGTCCTGGGTTGGAAAAGACCTTAAAAAGCTCATCCAGTTCCAATCCCCTGCCACAGGCAGGGACACCTTCCACAAGAAGCTTCAAGCCCCATTCAACCTGGCCTTAAACACTGCCAGGGATGGGGCAGCCACAGCTTCCCTGGACACCCTGTACTAGTGCCTCAGCACCCTCACTGGGAAGAACTTAAAAATATCTAATCTAAATCTCCCCTCTGTTTAAAGCCATCCCCCCTTGTCTTGTCCCTACTTGCTCTTATAGAAAGCCCCTCTCCAAGTTTCTTGTTGGCCCCTTCAGACATTGGAAACTACTCAAAGGTCTCTCAGAGCCGTCTCTTCTGCAGCGTGAACAAGCTCAGCTCAGCCTGTTTCCCCATAGCAGAAGTCCTCCACCCTCCGAGCATCTTTGTGGCGTCCTCTTGACTCGCTCAAGCGGGTCCGCAAGCTTCTTATGTTGGGGGCCTCAGAGCTGAACACAGCAGTCCAGGTGGGTGAGTAGACAGTGAGACAGAATCCAATAGAGCCATTTATTCTGTCATTCAGCTTTGTATTATATTATTTTCTTTTAAGTACTACCTCTAGCATGAAGCAAGTGATACAACGATTTTTTTCCTGTCTCTCAGATCACTGTGTATATTAACTTCAACACTTCACGCTGAATTACAACAGCTGGCAGAGTGCAATACTCCACAGGCAACTAAAAGGCCCTGCTCAGCTGGAAGCACACTGCAACCCAACAGCACCGGGACCCACCATGGGCCCAACCATGAGGCAGGCACCCAGCATGTGAGCCCCAGTGCAGTGAGTGGCAGGGTGGCATCACCCCTCCCGTAATCATCACCCCTATGGTGTGGATACCGTGATGCACCCCTTGTCTCCACATGCAAGAGCTACGGGCTGCAGCTATCACCCAGTTTTAAACACCATGGCAAACCTCGCTGTCTTAAAACTGCTCAAGCACCACCAAAGTATGCTTTCTGTAAGCAAAGCAGAAAGAGACAGAAGTGCCAATTTCATTATTTTAACAGCTCACGTTTCTTTTTAAACTGCCAAATTCGCACAGACTTCATTCAACGCCTACCACACCGCACTTCCCTCCAAGGAGCACTAAGCCCTCAACGAACACCACAGAAAGGCAGAGCGGCGGCCACGCAGGCCGTGGTCCCCCTCAGCCCCAGGCACCCTAAGGCTCCCTCCCCCGCGGGCACCAGCTCCAGCTCACCATTTCCTGCAGCAGCACGTTGCCATCTTTGGTCAGCTTGATGTCCCCGGAGGCCGACACCAGCCTGCGGGCGACACGAGGTGGGTAAAGCAGCGCCCCGGCCCCACACCACCCGCGCCTGCCCCAAGGCCCGCATCGTTCCCCCTCCATTCATCCCGCTCCACCACCGGCCCTCCGCCTTTGTTCCCCGCCATGCGGAGGCGGCGCCCGGGCTCCCCCCCGCCTCTCCCCTCACACTTCTCCTCAGGCCCTAAAGGCCGCCCGGAGGAACCCTCCCCCCACCCCCAAGACCCCAGCGCGGGAGGGGGGTCCCTCACATCTTTATGGTGCCCTTCGGGCCCAGGTTGGTCCTCAGCACATCCTGGAGACCGCGGGCCGCGCTGATGTTCACCGCCAGCGCCGCCTGAGCTCGGGCCACCTCCGCCTTGGGGTTGAGGTTCTTCACCGCCATGGCCTCCACACCGCTCCGCGCTGGGCCGAGCCGGGCGGGGCGGACCCCGCCTCCCTCCCCGCCCCTTCTAGAACACTCCGAGGCGCGCTCACGCCCATTGGCCCTCCGCCCCGCCATCCGCGTTCCTATTGGCTGCAGCCCCTGTCCCTCCGGCGCCGACCGCCCCCGTCGCTGAGGCAGTCGGGAGGCGGGAGCGGACGGGGCTCCTGAGGCGGAGCGGCCGCGGCGGAGCGGAGGGGCGGGCGCTGAGCGCCGTGAGGCGGGGCCTTTGAACGGGCATGGCCGGTGGGGAACCGCGCCCTTCGTGTGGCAGGGACCCCCCGGCAGGTTCGCTGAACTGTGAGGATAAATAATTAAACCCGGTGATTTAACTTTGGAGGGACGGAATTAATAGTTATAAATAATTAAACCCGGTGATTTAACTTTGGAGGGACGGAATTAATAGTTAAGCGGCCCGGATTAATAATCAAAATGATTCTTGGAAAAAAATTCAGAGTTGAGGTTAATTAAAATGTGGAGATCAGCGCAACTTTGACGGGTGCTGGAAGCGTTTGGCCTGTGTCTGTCAGGGCGCAGCCCGAAACGTTTGTGTCTTACTGGATTTGGGCTCCGAAATGGAGGACAACTGAGAGTTTCCCTTGGGAAGGGAGCTCCTAACACACCCCGCAGGCACAAAGTGCTCCACGTTTGCTGCCAACTTGGGCTTGTTCCCCCAAGCACCCATCTGCTACCTCTGAGCAAGTGGCAATATCAGGTGTGACACAGCCTGCTGCTTATTTCAGGTATTGCATAAGGAAGGTGCCTGCTCCCCCAGTAACCATGGCCTGTAGTAGCAGAGGTGTGCCAGGCAGATCCAGGATAAGCATTTGTTGGTGTTAAAAACCTCCATCAGCTCGGGAGGATGCTGACCCCAGCAAACAAGAATGATTGGTACCCAGGATCTGGTACATCCTCATCCACCAGGCATGGGGATGTCGCGGAGTGAATCTCATGCCACTTGTTGCAGCAGGGAGCTCTGGATGCAGCCCTGGATGCTGGGATTGGCACTGAGCGGCGATGCAGTGACCTGAAAATGTTTTCATGCCTCTTCCAGTAGTAAAGCCTAAGGGTGCTGTTGGATACAATGTTGTTTTGGGAGAGTGTGACTGAAACAAGTGTGAAGCGTCAGGGCAGGGAATCTGGTGAGGGAATTGGGTGAGGAGCTCAGGTTTCTGAGCAAAACGCCACGCAGTGCAGGAGGACTGCCCTGCACGGCCGAGCAGACTGGCTCAGATAGCTGCCAATACACTTGGGTGTCTGGTTTGAAACGTTTTAGATGGAGTTGGTGTTTGAACACGACACAAGTTTGGAGCCCTTTAGTTTAGCTGAGCAGTGCATCCGTCTTGTGAAATATATTTAGTGTAGCAGCTGGGCTTTCTGCTCTGTTACTGTAATCATTAGAAATATACATTAAACATTGCAAAATGCAGGAAATTATGCTTGGCCTTTCAAAATTGCCTCTGGAACCCCGTTAATGTTTAGTCATCACTTTTGTTGGGATGCTTCCAGCCTGCCAAAACCATTACACCAACCCAGCCCCAAGAGGCTGCTGTACTAATATCTGAGGTTCCTAGATGCGATGCCTGGTTAAAGCACCGGAATCCCCGGCTCCACCCTCGATTCCATAGCTCCCAAGTCACACAGAAATACTTTGCTGTTCTTGATTCCCTGGTTTGTAATGGTTTTGCATTGATGCTCTCTCTCGGGGCTGTTCTCAGTAGAGGGCAGCCTTGTCAAACACATCCGCACACCAGCGGGCACCTGGTGTATTTTCCTTGCTGCTGCTATGTCATGTGTGGGTGATGTCCTGTGGAATTATCCACCCTAAACACCTGCGATGCGTGGAGCTGGCTGCTGACAGTGCTATGGCCATTGCCCCAGCGCGTTCAGGTCTGTGAGGGGAATTATTACTGTTGGAAAATAGAAGGTCAGGAAAATTTACTTTGAATTTTAGATGTGTGGGGTTTTCTTGTTGTTTTTGTTTGTTTGTTTGTTTGTTTTCTTTTTGGGGGGAAAGCCATTTTCAAAGATATTCTAGTCCTCTGCTTTTTGTATAAATGGAGAGGATGGGTAGTAATGTACAAGAGTTAGGTCTGTGCTTGTATCAGCTATCACGCATCCACGCGAGCTGTGCTTTTCTCTCTTAAACATCATAGAATCATGGAATAGTTAGGGTTGGAAAGGACTTTAAGATCATCCAGTTCCAACTCCCCTGACATGGGCAGGGACACCTCACACTAAACCATGTCACCCAAGGCTATGTGCAGCCTGGCCTTGAACACCACCAGCGATGGAACATTCACAACTTCCCTGGGCAACCCATTCCAGTGCCTCACCACCCTTACAGGAAAGAATTTCTTCCTCATATCCAATCTAAACTTTCCCTGTTTAAGTTTGATCCTCCTAAAGCTTCCAGGAAGACTTCTCTGTGTTTCTTTGCTGGATCTGAGAATAGTTATTTTATAGTAAAGTGACATTTCTTGATGGTGTTTTCACATGAAATCCCCATTTTGCAGTATTTTTCAGACATTAGTACAAGCTTTCTTTTATTTTCAGTCTTAGCTGTAGTTGTTGAACTGTTCTGCATATTTGTCCTTAATGGTTAGTAAAAATACAGAGCAGACACTTACCAGGCCTGAACTGTCCCTTGAAATCAATGGATCTACAACAAATTACACCAGATTAGGATCAAAGTATTTAACTGAATTAAAACCAATGTGTCTGTTAAACTAAGCCAAGTAAAGGGAATATCCGTCATGAAATATTCAGCAGCAGTTCTCTCAGTCAAATAATGCACTGCTTATCTTGGCAAAAAAACCCCTCTGAGATTCTCAGTAAGAGCTGTTTTCTTTCATCTTTATCAAGATCTGGTTCCATTCAACCTTATTCACAGAAATGATTTCTAAATCTTCTTCAAAAACATCCTGCCCTGCCATGATAAAGCTAACAAACTAGGAGCAGGCTGAGCAGGGAACTGTGTCACCTGATTGAAGCAAAGGGGCTCGGTACCATCTATCCCAACACAAGAAGTTACTAATAGATCCTCATGGTGACAAACAGTCATGTAGTGAGACTGTCTGAAAACCCAGAAAGGAAGACATGGGAGGAGAGGCACATGAGGCTATTGATTTTAACTAATGCATGCAATTTTGAGGGGTAATACTGCCAGAAAGGCAAAAGAGATCATGCATAGAATATGACTGGCGCACTCTGGTGCATGACAGTCTTTCACAGTGGGCAGCAGTCATAAGACTCCCATCACAAGTGAATGAAAGACGCTAAATCAGCTAAATCAGGCTCTCTTGACCTTGATCCAACCAACCAGCTTCATAGCTCTGGTTTGGCAGTCTCCCATTTCCTAACCAATGTCCACAGTAATGTCCGAGGGAAGCTCTTCTGGGGGATACCAAAACTAACACAGACAGGTTTTGCAATTTTCCTATTGCCTTTGGGGAAACAAACCTGAGCCTTCCCATAGGCACAAGCTTAATTTTTCCCTCAAAGCTTATGATGAACGTTAATTTTTTGTGTGTGTAACACACTCTGATGCACCGACTGACAGCGTAAACCAAAATGCAATAATGCAATCTTAACTCACAAACCCTTTCATCTCATCCACAGGGAAACCGTGTCCCTGCCTGGTCTCCCGGAGAACCCCCTGCTTTGTCAGAGCCCTGCTCTGCTGGCACACAGCAAGGTGAGCTTGCCAAGCCCCGTCCTGCTCCCCACGCCTGTGGCACAGGCTGGCTGCGGGCGGGCGGGCTCTCGTCCATCGCGTTGTGCGGGGCCAAGTCGGGAGCGCCCAAAACGGGCCAGAGAGGCTCCTCCCCCGAGCAGGCAAGGTTACACCTCTCGTCCGTGCGCCCGTCAGCGCACAGCTGGACTTCTCTGGTTACATGTGTGCAGCCCTTTAAAAAACACCCAGCCTGGCTTACTCAGCACGTTATAAAAGAGTGATTGACAAAATGCGGCTTCCTTCCAGATCAGCCCGTGCCGTTGTATTTATGTGACTGAAGGTCTCAGCTCATCCCTTCTTTTCTTGTGCAGTCAAGAGCAGCAGCAGCAGCAGCCACGGCCAGTACAATACTGTAAGTCACCGGGAACGGTTTCTTCTCTCAGTTTGGAAGGGGTTGGCGTTTGGTGTAACACTAGATGTTTCTAGCATAGAAAACAGAGTAGCTTCTGCTGGAACACAGAGTAGCTTCTGCTGGGGCTGTGACTGTGCTGCCCTGCAAGATGCAGCAGCAGTGTGGTGCCTGTTTTATAGCAGCAGCATGAATGAATGATGCAATCATGCAGGGGGGAAGCATCATCATTTTGTCAGCACAGGCAAGAGGGGATTGGAGAGTTGGGAGGTGTATGTCAACATCCATCAGGTTCCTTCTGTTCCTTTCCAACTGCGTTTTAAAAGGTGCTTAAGTAAGTTCAGTTAGGCACTGCTGTTCAGGTATTAGTGTATAGCTGCAAACAGTTAATCTCTTGGCGTGCATACAGGTTTGAATTACTACCTTTAAAAACTGAACAGAAAACCAGGAAGCGTGAAGCAGCCTCAGTGAGGTTAAGGACTGAATTGTTCTGTTCTCATGCTGAAACCCACAGAAACTCACAATTATAAATGGTTGGGTTAAACTTGTAAAGAGGAGTAGTAGTACTACTTGCAGGGATACGAACATCAGTCACAATTTGCTTAAATGTAACTAACCTGCTTAAACATATCCGCTTTCCTCTAAAGCTTACAAAACATATTGCTAATACTGAATTAAACCTCAGCACAGAAAAGCTGTATCACTAAATTACTCCCATTTTACAGATACAGAACTAGAAACAATGAGGATTAAGTGGTTTAACACCATGGGAACACTTCTGTGAGCATCTTACAAGCAGGATCACTCTTAGAGTGGGAACAGGTCCTGAGAAAGGTTTCAAGAACTGTTTTCTCCAAACCCCTTACTCCAAGCAGCAGTTTCCCTTCAATGCAACAGAAACAGTTTTATGTGGTTGTCTTTCTGTTAATCTCACACAGGTTCAGTACAGCGTTACTCTGTATCTCAGAGCGTATCTCAGTACTCACCCTCACCTTGATAAATGGGAAAGTCAATCAGAAACACCACAAACTGTTTGCAAACCAGGATATTCCCAAGTGATCTGTTTCAAAAGATATTTTAGTAATGTTTCATTAAGATTCACTTAATCTTCATTTTTACACAGTAATAAATGTCAACATAATGCAAAATATCAGTGTGGCAGCACTTCTGGGAGCTCAAACACGACACTACGTGAAGTCTAGTCACAATGAGGATCTTGAGATCTCATCAAGATCTCATCAAAATACACCAGCCCAGAACACCTGGAGTTCCAAGTACCATTTGCTCGTTCCTTTTGCATTATAGGCAGCAGATACTGTGGATGTTTCAGTTTTTCACAGCGCAGCAAGCGCCCTTCTTTGAAGGGACAGCAAACAGAGATTTCAGTCGTTTTCCTTTAACATGTGGCTTTACATAATTCCTGTGCTTGCTTCTGTGACTCCTCCCTCTCTGTTACGAAATATAACTATTTCTTGTGGAAATACCTGGGTTAGGGTTTTTCCCAAGTACCCTAATGAAGTACTTCATAGCCTGGAGGCAAAGAGATCTCATGGGAATTCCACTTTTCTCTCGTGATTTCCTTTTTCTCCATCTTTAGCTCAAGTTTCACCCTTATTTTTCTCCTCTGTCAGCCTCTTCTTATGTCTTCTGTTGTCACTTCTTTGCCCACGGTTTCTTCTTTTCCCCATTTTCTTATTTTCAGTTTTTCCTCACAATAGTTGATTATCAAACCTGTTGAAATGTTTGCTGCTTGGATGCTTTTCCAGCATGGAAATAGGATAGGAATAGATTATTTACCTGAAATTCAGTGGCAGAAAAATGAGAGGTTTTCTACTCATGTTTTCCTCATGGAGCCAGATCTCCTTATTTGTGGGTATTTCTTTTTTCTTACCAGTTCATTAAAGCATTGATGCGTATTTCCAAGCGAAGGTTGTTCTCATCTACATTTAGGGCTGGGAAAAAATAAATCACAAGTGACTGAAATTGGCATGTTACCATTAGGAATGGCATCTGCCAGCCTGTGGAGCTGCTGGTGACTACTGGAACTCTGCCAGCAGGGACAGAAGAACCTTATTTCACTCCAAGTGAGCCACCTTGAACTCCTAAGATTTGATTTTCCCACCGGCAAGATTCCCTACAATAGCTGAAGCTTCCTTCATAGGTTCTTCTCTTTGCTCCTGCGTGAGCTCCCCTACTTCACAGTTCATCACAGATGTGATGATACGTTAGCCAGGTCTGTGTTTTCCAGGACCCAGTGCCCAGCTATAGGAGAAAGTGGAAAGATTTTAGCAGGTCACAGGCCAAGGGAGATCAGGAACTACTGAGGGTTGCTGCATTTCAAAACACAGCCTTTCCAACTTGTCATTTTTAGGCACTGTAAATCACAGCTTGAAACTCCTCTGAAAGAGTTATCGCATGGAAGAAAGAGAGGACAGGGTTAATTCCAACCATTCCACAACTGGGATCCATAATTCTTCCATTAACTTCTCTATTTGTCCATCAGAGTCCACCACAGCAGTGGCCTAGTCATTGTAAGGTGCATCCAGAAGGAAAAGGAGTATGGAAAATGTGGACACCAGAGAGAAGGAAAAGTGAATCTCTTCCTTCCTGCTCCCAGTGTGTGTTTCCAGTGATAACATTTTTTCTCAGAGAGATTAAAAGTGTGACGTATCCAGAAATACATTTCAGGTTTTTCCCAAGAAAAACCATCCCAGTGCGGTGTCCCCACACAGTGACATTGCATCATAAAGTGGCACTGTTGCAGTGCAGCCTCAGGTTAGTATGAGGCAATGTGATGGCTTTGCATAATAAGGAATCAGTGTTGGAACACAGTGACGCAGATGTTACACCACAGTGATGCAACAAGTTTGTCCAGTAGAGCAAATCCCTAAAATTGGCACCAAACCAATGGCTGAAGTTTTGATGGATGTTACAATGTTTGAGAGGCTGGAAAAAATTAATGCCCTGCCACTTAAAATACATTAGTGGATGTTTGGTTTCTTTTTGATCCCGCTGCACAAATATATCTAGCAAATGCTGTCAAGTCTTGCCCTGAAGTCAAAGCCCTCCTGCCCAGAAGTCAAAATCTTCCACTACAAAGAACAGACACAGTGCTGTGCAGCCAATGTCAAGTCAAGGCTAACACAAAGCATACTTGAATTCACGTGTCACCTGTCCACTCACTGCCAACTCTTAGCTCACAACCAGTCTCTTTATGTCCATGGCCACTTCAGAGAGAGGTTTCTCTGACGTGCCATGCTGCTGGCCTATGACTGTAATTTTACATGTATAGTGCAGTCTTAACAGAAAAACATAAAACCCCCCATGCTCTCTGCAGCAAATAATTCTTTAGTGATGCTTCTAAGGCCGGACCAGAGTTTTATACTATATCCATGCACAGAACAGCTCTGATGCACCAAGAGCAGAGACCTGTCAAACTATGTTTCAGTCTTTGTGCCTGCCCTTCCCAGACGTTGGGGTTGTAAAAGCCCTTTGCTGGAGTATCTCCTCTTTGCTGCATAGCCACTCACCTTTCCTTGCTGGCACAGTGGGGAGGTTGAGCCCAGGCTCTGTCCTATCTTCCCATACCTAAACCGAATGCGCAGCAGGTAAGTGTGGGCTGGATCATACCTGCTCGCCCATCCTCACACCTGCAATACAAATGAGCACTGAGGAAGCTACTGTGGCACCTCTTCAGCCTTGTGCAAAAGCCATGAGCCCACTCTGGTTACTACAGTAATATGTTCACACCAAAACCTCAAGAATAGCTAGAATGACCCTCTAAGGGCAGTTTCATGGCTGCTGTTGGATAGCTTTGCTTTTAATGTGATTTGCTCTCTCTGTTTCTTGCTATTTCATATCACCCATTTGTTGAACACAGATTATCTCTTACAAATATGGCTCTTAGCTGTTCATAACAGATTTCACCACTTAAGTTTGGTGGCTTCATTTACAGACTTCTAGTTTTCAGTGAAAGACTGGAGTAGTCTCTTCTATACCTGAACAGATCAAAACTGAGTGTGTGTTCTTGTGTTCTATCCATTTTTACAGTGATTGTGGTAATTTTTCAGAAAGCCTTTCTTATCCCAATATTCATCAAACAGTTACTAGTCATCACAATAAACACAAAGGTTCCTATTCGCGCTTTGAGCAGTAACTATTTAGCTGTGATCTCTCAGTGAGCACACAGAATTCACCTCAGGAAACAGCACTGGTGCTTACCATCTGGATCCCTGGATGACTCCTGCCTGGCCATGAGCTGTAAAGTTTGTCCAAAAAGGGCCAAAAATAGGTGGTTTTGGGGAACTTGTGTGTATAAGACCTCTCACCATCAGAATTCATGTGATATATAGGAGAAAAATAAATGAGCTCACTGGGATGAAAACAAAAGATGAAGGTATAGAGCACAAGGAAGGTAGATAACATGCTGATAGACGGTATTTTTTCCCCTATCCCAGAAAAAGAGAGAATCTCCTACCCAGATCAATTACACAAGCTGTGTCCTGAGAGACATCTAAGAGAGTATAAGAAACAACCAAAAACTTAAAAATCTGGGAAGTGAGATAAATAACAGTGTTATCTCTAAATGTACAGATTGATAAATAGTGAAGTCCACAGTGAATTCCCTTGTGGAAAGAGGGAAGCGCAAGATGAGAGGGGCAGAGTAAGGAAATGCTTGATTAACACCTTGTGCTTCTGATCCGCAGAAGTGCTCAACATATTTAAGAGGACAGATAAAAAAGGGAAGAAAATCAACTTTTGTCAGGCATTGTAATGGAAAAAGCTGACATGATGATGTGGTATCTGAGCGGGTTGAGTGAAGTTATCAAAGCCCAAGACTTTAATGGATTTTAGACTAATTCCCAACGCTAATGGCCATATGCATTCATGGATGATGAAAATATTTAGCTTGTATTAATAAGGACATAGAAAAGAATCTAAACCTTCATGATTTAGGGACAACCACACACTGATAGGTTTAAGATAATTATGTCTATTGTGATCAAGCAAATCCTTAAGGGCTGTGTGTCTTTTACCATCTCCTGGGGCAACTAATTTGACACAAGAGGCTGGGTCTGATGAGAAATCAAGATCCAATTGAGTGATAAGGGCAAGATGAGACAGACAATTGCAAGTCCCACACAGCAGTTGGCAGCCAGATGGTTCAGCAAATGCCAAGTATTACAACCTTGAACCCCATGTGAACACCAATGGGCCGAGCCTGCAGAGAGCAAATCAGCAACTGACCAAAGCTCCACAGCCCATCTGTAATGTAATTTGAACATCAGTAGGCAGCAACAGCAGAGAGCAAATCAGCAACTGAGCCAGACCTCCACCACTGCTCCGCCTTTGATATAAGCTGCCCACCAGGCTGTGCTCATCCCTTCTCGCAAGAACCAGAGCAGTTGCACCAATGGCTCAAGACGGAGTGCAGTGCTGCCACTCACAGAAAGACTTTATCTTGTCTCCTCACAGTAAGAAGGTTCCTAAAAGGATGGCATCCCTCTTGGAGATGAAAGATATCTTCCGGAATGCTGATGCAGTCTGCTTTGACGTGGACAGTACAGTCATCAGGGAAGAAGGCATCGACGAGCTCGCGAAGTTCTGTGGAGTCGGAGATGCTGTCGCAGAGATGTATGTGTATTTGCTGTTAACTTCATGGGAGTAGTGGTAAAAAATGAGCATGGGTAAGGGTAATCTGTAACAGTGAGTTTACAATAGGGATTAATTCTGTCATGGGAGATCATTACAGTTTAAAAAGGATTTTAGGAATAATAAGTGGAATTAATGCATAAAATGGAATAACTTCTTTTGCAACTGTGAAGCCACTCAACAAAACTATATTGAGATACTACTACTCTGATGTGTATTTCTTTGATAGACTTAAGATCAGCCCTCACCATTAAACTTGGATAAGCACTAGGGAACTGTATTATGAAATAGTGGAGATGGGACAACTCTCTTATGATTTTCCTGAGGCTGATGTTGTTTCCATTGATGCTTGTAGCAAAAGTTCTGTTGAATTCAGAGAACAGCACCACAGCTGCAGTTTAGCAATACTGGTCCCAGTGGCTCATGTGCACTTATAGAGAGAATGAAGCAGCTTTCCCTTGCCTCTCTGGTTCTCACAAGAGCTCAGATGTGTGGAGATCTTCCCCCAGAGGTTGCTACCAGTCTTTTCAATGTACCAATGTTCTGTACAGTATAACCTAGAACCTATGATCTCTGGCCTTGTTCCTTGTCATGCTTCTTTAACTAACTGTTCTTGGGAGAAACCTCAAGTTCAATGTCACTGATCTGCTTCCTTTGGCTCACGATGTAGGACCCGCAGAGCTATGGGTGGCACTGTGACATTCAAAGCAGCTTTAACAGCACGACTCGCTCTCATACGTCCCTCCTATGAGCAAGTGCAGAAACTAATATCGGACAACCCACCTCAGCTAACACCAGGAATACGGTAAGGAGAATTTCAAATGAGCTCACAAAAGAGTCTTCCAAAAGCACAAAAGGGCATAAATCAATAAAATTCAGTGACACTGGTGAGGCTGTAAGACCACAGAGCTGGTTTAGGTTGACTTCCTGCTTCAGTTCCATATTGTTTGTGTCCAAAATTTGTATCAGGAGCTTATAATGGCTTGAGTCCATGTCAAGTCGATGTAGTCGATGTAAAAAAACTGTCTTAGGTATTAACTATCGTTTTGGCTAGCAAGCTCAAATGCTGGCTTGAGGATTAAACAGCATGGAAAATAATCTGTTCAATCAGGTCTGGTTTTTGGTGGGTGATGGAGATTTAATACCCATTATGAACTACTGGTTTGGTCTATTCTGCAATTGAATTATCTCTTTCTGACACTTCCATGTGCAGCTACATCTCTGGACTCAGCTTAGGAGATCCACTGTTCAGAGCTACCCATGCACTGAAGTCCCTAGAAAAGTATTAAACAGTCTTTAAGGGGAAATAGACATATACGTGTGTATTCATCCATCTTTGGGTTTGGAACTATCTATTTAAACTGAAAAGTTTGGGATTTTTTCCTATTCAAACTATTTCAAACAATTGAAAAGGATTTCTTTACTACAAAGCCTGCTCAAAGCTCTGAGTCGAAAACGTTTTTAGCACATACAGTAGTTTGAGGTGATAACGTGCTTATATTTTCTCCTTGAATTAAGTACATGCTCAGCTTTTTCTGTACAAGGCATAGCTAGAATGCAACTACAAAGAGAACATTGATTGCTTGTCTGGAATCACATGATCTCCCTTTTTATTCCTTCCCTTTCTTCCTCCTTTTCTGTAGAGCCTGCTTTAAGCCTTCACTTTGTTTTATAGCATTCAGCATTTCTACTGCTGCTGCTGCTTCTCCAGCTCAGCACAGCTGCATGCTGATCCTCCTGCTTATGAGCCAAAGCCCATAAAGCTTTTAACCGCCTTCAAGCCCCGTTGACATTAACTTGGCCCAAAAGCTTCTTTTTCTGATTCCTTTTCCATTGGTGGTGCCCTCTTCTAAAGATGGCACCAATGTCCAGTGTCTGGGGAACTAACTCCAATGTGTGCACTCTGCACACTTCTCAGCCCACTTCAGCACTGTGGTGCTGTGGCTTTCTCTCCCTATTCCCTACCTTTTTCCTGCATTGTAGATTCACTGTCTTGGTGTTGGTTTACTTCAGCAAAAAATATCTAAATTGGATCCACTCTCATTTGAACAAATGCAAACAGTATGAAAGTGTAAAGAAAACACTTCTAGGAAGTGCTTGTTTCTGAGCAACTAAACATCCATTTGTCTCCAGATGAGATGGGTTTAACTCTTTTCAAGTAAGTGTATGCACAAACCCAAGGCAAAAAAAGGAAAAGCTTTGGGCAGCAGAGATGGAAGCAGCACCCATCTGAACTAAGCTGGAATAACACTACATAAGGACAACCTTGTTTAGGACAGATGTATTTTACCCTTCCTGGTATCCCTACATGTTGCCAGGCACTCACACTTGTGATGCTCTTTCTGCCCAGGGAGCTGGTGAGCAGGCTTCATCAACGAGGGGTCCAGGTATTCCTGGTCTCTGGAGGGTTTCAGAGCATCGTGGAGCACGTGGCCTTGCAGCTGAACATTCCTACAGCAAACGTCTTTGCCAACAGGCTGAAGTTTTACTTTAATGGTGAGATTCCCATGAAGTTTCTTCTCTCTGCTCATTAATGCCACTTTTTTGGTTCAAACTGCCAGATATTAGGCTACAGATACTGCCCAACCTACACCTCCTTGCTACCAATCCAGCTAGCTTCAGGTAGAAAAACTGCAAGACCTTACAAAAAAGCATGAGTTAAGTCACTTTCCAGTCATATAAAATAGAGCTGCAGTTACTTTTTTAATTGCAAGCTGTGCCAAAGGTAAAGCACCTTACAGTTGCTGACAGCAGAGTTTCATTTTCTCTTGCTCCTTCAAGTTAAAAGAGTCTTTTCCACTTACCTGCTTTCAGAAGCAAACTTCACTTTTGGTGACTTTGAGATACATGTGGAGACCGATGCACTTTAGTAGAGCTGCTCTGGTCTTTAAGCTGGTGTAATCAAGCAGAGCTATAGTTAGTGGGTTGTTTCTTACTCAGTGTTTCATACAATCTATGCATCATACTAGATGATGCTTTTGGAATGTTTACAGCAGGGTGACTGGGAGTAGATTTGTAACACCACCCATACAGGGTTTCTACTTTTGTCTTAGCATTTTGGGTCTTCAAAAATATCCCCACTGAGGACTTGAGTAAAATCCTCATCTTCGCTAGGATTTTACCAGCTTACCTTCTAATTACTTTGTTGGGATACTGATATTGTAAGGCTTACAGGACTGCATGTAATTAGCCATTTTCTGAAGTGAAGACCAGAGGGATATAATCTTTCTTCATCTACAAGAGCAAATGCTGTGTGTCTAACTTGCTCTTCCACTGTGCTCTAGGAGAATACGCAGGGTTTGATGAAACACAACCAACAGCTGAATCAGGGGGGAAAGGAAAGGTTATTTCTCATCTGAAGGAACAGTTCCACTTTAAGAAAGTAGTTATGATCGGAGATGGAGCTACAGACATGGAAGCCTGTCCCCCTGCTGTAAGTATTAATGAATTGGAATTCTAAATTCCTTTTGAGCCAGTCCTTTGGGAGGGGGGCCAGGGGGGACACATGGACAGATAAAAACTGTGGTTTGAATTCTTTATAGGACTTCAGGGAAGATCTTTAGCACATCCCACAACCTAAAAGGATCTGTGTAGGTAGTTTTCCTCTAGAAAGCCTGCACCATGCAATGGTTCATTTCTCTCAGTTCAGACAATCTCAGTGTCACACTCTAAGGCAGGATGCTGCTGGGTCTAGCAGGACTGTGTAGCAGCCAAGCGACCTATCTTAAATCAAGGTGATATTATCATGTTCTGCTTCTGCCCTGTGTCCCCACAGCAAGTGCTCACTTCAGTGCAGAGGTCATACCCTGCCAAGGTCCTAGTTCTGAACACTGATTAACGGTGCTTAGCATGAAGATCTGGCACAGGTCTGGTGCACATTTACCAGACACTGGCTTAGCAAGTGAGTTCATGTCACTGTATAGTGATGACACCTTTGACAGGATGACAGCTCTGACAGGGTGAAGTAACAACAAAATCAACAGACAACTTTTATAGATGATCATTTTGCAGAAGAGATCTTGATTCCATCTCCCCTTTAGTGCCTTTTTTTGTGTAAAAGCACCCTGACACCCCTTCTGAGGGACAGATACCCCAGTGCATGGAAATGCACAGGAGCAAACTCTGAGAGCTGCTGCTGCGAGTCATGACAGCTGGTCCCTTACTGTTAAACATGAGCATGACCAAAGCTGCTGAGTGTGTGCTTCATGCTTTCTACCTAAGGGCAAACCAGCAGCAGTGGAAATTTTAAACACCCCACTTTCACTGCAGATGGTTTTCTAAGATGTACAAATGATGATTGTTCCCGGTTAATGATTGAAGCCATGGTTAATGTGTACTCTGGGTATCTATTAAATGAGGTAAACAGAGTTAAGGTAAACAGTATAGGGATAATTGTGAGATGCTGCACGCACGTCGGGATGTTAACTCGTTCTTGAGTAGTAAGGCCTTATGCTGCACCACGGTTCACATCAGATCTTCAGTAAAATCTCAGATCTTAAGAATCCTGAAGCCATTGAAACACAGCTTCCCTATTGGAACAAAACTCCAATAACCAAAGTGGTGCCAAATCACACGTAATGAAGTGCTTGTTAATGAATTTGAAAAATGAATATGCAGAGTAAAGCAGGGGAAGAGGCAGGAATAGTGGCTTTTTAAAATCCAGTCTTTAAATCAAACTGAATTGCTGAGAAGCTCCATTCCATTCCCAGTACACGGGGCTCCAGTGATTTATGTGCCCTTTCTTTCTGTTTTGGCAGGACTGTTTCATTGGATTTGGAGGAAACGTAATCAGAAAGCAAGTAAAGGAGAAAGCTAAATGGTACATCACTCACTTTGACGAACTGCTAAAGGAACTGGAAGAGCGATAAATTATACAGTAAAATAATATATTTAACCACTCTACATCCACTATACAATAAACATTTATTTGTTTGCAAAGTTTTGTTCTGGATTTCGTAATGATTCTGGGGGTTGGGTACCTTCATCTCTGGCTTGAAACTCTTGGCACCATTCTACTCAAGTCTTCTGTCACGGAAACAGTAAGATTTTTGAAGTATCTTTTCCAAGGTGGAAGAATTCAGTTGATTATTCACTCAGAGTGAAAAGCAAAGGTAGAAAATCAGGGATGCCTCACACTAGACCATGTCACCCAAGGCTCTGTCCAGCATGGCCTTGAACACTGGATGGAGCATGTACCACTTCTTTGGGCACCCTGTTCCAGCACCTCACCAACCTCACAGAAGAAGGGCCACAAACAAGCAGCTTAAATAATTAACAATAATATAGTCTAAAAGGAAAACAAAACGGTACTTCCCATTCCAAAGGCTTTCAGAACTAGGCTGAACAGTGAACAGACAGATAGGAAACATTACTAAGTACCTCTGATTTCATTAAAATACATCTACAGGAGAACCTGAGATGTTATCTGTGACTCAACATCACTAAACTTCAAAAGGCTGATCTTGTAACATGGGCACACCATTTACTTCACTGTTTTATTTATTTAACAACCCATCCCCATCAACCTGTAACTGGGTGGGAGCTAATTCATCAACCTTTAAAAACACGGTCTACTGATTCAGAAAACACCGTCACACTCATCCTCTTCCTCTGCTTCAACGCGGATTGACCACGCTTGAACCGCTTGTGCTAGAAGCAAGTCTGACCTGTTCTAAGTAGGTACCACTCTGAGCTTCACCTAACAAATCCCAGCTTCTTAAGGATTTGCCTTTTGTGGCTGCAGTGTCTGATCCAAGGTCCTTACACAGAGCACACTTAAATGCTTTTTGCCAGCAAGTTCCTGACAAGTCTTCTGAGTACGTCCTTATAAGCAGCTTTGCTGACACAATGTGGTACTTTCATTTCCCTGACTTAGATGAATCCCACCTCAGATAATGTGAAAAGCTTTACCAACGTTAAAACATATGTCACATCTCCCATTTCCTTCATTTACCTAATGCCATCACAGGAGAAAGATGGGTAGATATGACAGGATTAGTGCTGGAAAAAATCTATCTATGCAGGCTCCAATCTTCTAGGTGCTTACAAATAGTGCCAGGATTTTTCTGGGAATTGAAGATTAGGCTGAGTGTGCCAATTCTCTTTCATCCCACCACATACTTCATAGATGAGAAACAACTGCTGTGCCTGCCTTTCAAAATCTCACACTGACAATCCCAGTTTTGCACAATTTGCACTATATTTCCTTCATTTAATGAGGTCAGATCAAGGTGCAGTGAGAGCTCCTTGTTTGAGCATCACCAACAGCTAAACCAAATCCCAGTTCTGTCCATTCTGTACCACCACCAGAATGGATATACGGGAAAGCAGCGTCAACAGAGCCCCAGGGAGTGAGGAATGGCAGCCTTCAGTGATGCCACCTAACATTTTTGGTGACAAGTTTGAGGCAATAATCACTTGAAGTTACAACAGCACTTACGTATGAGAGAAGGGTTAAAGGAAACAAATCCAGAAATACACTGCTTTTTGGAGGCAGGCAGACATATCAAGAGCTCTACTGAGTATTCCAAGTTTAGAGAACTCCACAAAGCCAAGGCAGACAATAGCTGGCAGGCAGCTCACAAAACGCTGCTGAGAGTATCAACCATGATCCCCTTTGAATTCTTCCTGAGAAAAACTTCAGCCAGCTCTGAGGACGGCTCATGTATAATCATGCTTTTGTTTAGTCAAGACTCCATAAGTAGAACAAGTATCAACTCCTTTGGCTCTCACTCAGGGCGTTCCTCTGCAATTCCACAGTTAGGAAGCACAAGTGCTGTCTGTTAGCTGCACATAAAACAATCTAACATCCAGCCCATCAGCTACAGCTACAGGCCGTGCTCTGACAAACACACATATACTTTGGTGTGTCACTTCACTAATGGCACAGTCAGAAGACCGTGCCCAGGCTCTGTGCCACAGAGATGTTAACATTCACAACGGGATCTTCTGCCAGTCGGAGTGCTATGGAAACATGGTGTCGTGCCAGTGATTTCACAAGAGCTCTTTAGGTCTGACTGGCTTGAGAAGAATACCATCCCCCTTCCACTGGGCAAATATCAAGCCTGACCTCCAGAGCAGGAGGCACCGAAAGGATTACTTGGCTTCGAGTGGCTAAGCTCTTTTGTCTGTACAACACTGGGAAAAAAGAGGGGGGAATAAAGCAGCATGAGGGAAATTCCAGTGCTACAGCCAAGCTACTGATTCACATGAACATGTCCCATCACAACAAAGTGTAAAGAGCAGCACATGTCAGGCCAGTACTACCTGGTCTGCAGGTAGTATAAAGACTTTTGTTTATTCATTATCTAACCTTAAATCATATATTCAATTTGTATGAGGGGACTTGTAGTTTGCAGCTTTTCTAGGAAGACTACAGCACAACTAAACCTGAGTTTTAACTGTGTCTTTGTTACAGTGGAACAAGAGACCCTTCCAGGCATTGTTCCTTACTTCTAAGCACTGGAAAGCGACTTCAGTTCTGCACTCTACAAACTCTGCTCTAAGAAATGCTGACACATTGCTCACCAAAGGAAAAAAGCAGAATCAGCCATGAAATTAAGAAGGGAAATCACAACAGTGTTTACAACAGGGCAAAGCCCAACTTCAGAGAGGGCTCAGGCAAAGGGAAGCAAGAAAGATCAGCATTACTTATTTATCTACTGTGTTACATTCCAATTTACATAGTTATCTGTAACTAAATAACAGGAATCAGTCTCTCTCTGATGACAGCCAGAGCACGAGTTTAGAGCTCAGAATGACAGGAGGCACTCTCATAATACATGACAATACCACTACTGGGAATTCAGATCTTAGGCAGTGTATAAAGACTGAAGAGACTTGTGCGATGTCACCCTGCAGAACACCCAGTTATTCCCTGGATTCCTTATTCATGAAAAACTCAGAGATCTTCAAACAACAAGAGCTCTACCTGACTGGAATTCCTAGTGCTCCCAGCTGAAGGTAAGAAACAGAGATTGCATCAGAACCCACAAAATCCTTTAACTCCAAAAAGGGTTTTCACCTTTCGTCCCTGACTGAGATTGCTGGTTGTGAGGGGTAAGTTACAAGGAATTCTCTAGGAACAAGAAATACAGGGGGACAAGGGGAGAAATAACCAGGACTGGAAGCTGATACTGTCATCCTTTTTCTCCTTTTGCAGCTAAACAGTAGACCCAAAAGCCTAGAAAAATGACAGCCCCAGACGATAGTACTGCTCATGGCTGATTTACAAGAGGGAACAGCTGCATTGATGTACATGGCCCATGTGTAAGCCAAGCTGAGAACTTGAAGCTAATTTAGTACAGAATTTTACTCAGTAAAATCCCATCATCAGTTGGCAGCAGGAGGAAAATCTGAAAACAGGCAAGAATCACATCAAATATTGACTTTGTACAAGATGAAATTCAAGCAAAGGCAAGAGAGCAGAGTAATTCACATAGGAATACAGAAGAAATCAGACCTGAAACATGAAATATAATTTGTGGAAACAAATCAAAAGGAAAAAATCTTTTGTACTTAACACCACAGCACTTATGACCTCTAGAACCTCAGCAAAACAGCATGTAACGGAGATCTGGTACACCTGTTCTGGGGAAAGAGAGCAGGATACTGGGCAATGCTGTCCCTAACCCAGGGAAGTGACACTGGCTAACTGAGCTGGAATATTCTCCACAGGTACTCACGTTTTCCATAATTAACACTGCAAGATGAGAGGAGACATGGGTGGTGCAATACATACAAGGTGCCAGTAAAATGTGAAAAGTAAAAGGATTTTATTGACTGATGTGTTCTTCCTGAAAACTCATTGAAATGTACAAACTGGATATTGAGTAACTGATTTGTACATTCTGTAAGTTACACTGATTCTTGCAGCCACCTGATAGAGAGAATATTATTTTCACTTACAGGATGTTCACATCATTGCAGACACCAAAAGGGTTGATACACTCTAGTCTAAAAGTGAAACCAAAATAGAACTGGACATAATGGTACACCGCTATATGCCAATCCTATTGACTCAACATGCGCCAGTTTCACACATCGATTTAAGTACCTACTGTACACTTAGTGAAAACACCTGACCAAGCAAATGTCTGAAGTCATGATTGCTTATTAAATTAAACCCCTTTTCCTAGACTTCCACCTTAGCTGTAGAGAGAAGTGTGCTTAACTGAACTTGATTCCCTGCAGAACACTCAGACAACTACGCCTGGTCAGTATCTCTTTGAAAACCGTAGGTTACACTTTGCAAGATTCATTGAAGAGATCTACACAAAGAAGTGGTTATTGTCAACAGGCTTCAGAGCCCTGGCAAAACAGAATGCCCTGTTCTCTGTCCATAAGCTATCACCTGGCAGACAGCACTATCCTCAATTCATGAGTGCCTATTGGTAAATTTAGAGCTACTTACTGACTCAGGCCTGCTAGGACAGTGAAGGCATATTTCAGAGCTGCCCGAGGGCTTCAGAGCTTCAAATCTCAGAACTTCAGTGTTTGTTTTTAGAATCTGCAGCCACATAATGCTAGACAAAGGCCACAACAACTGTAACACTTAATTCTGCTGCTGTTATTGAACACTGGGCATTGTCTATGTAACAGAAGATATTAAATACTGTATGCCATACTTAACCTGAGGAGCTGTCTCATAGAGGAACTCATGTATGTCTTTGTACTTGTTTTCAAATAACCAACATTTAATTCCAGTCCTGTATTTCTTGCTTTCTTGGTACAATCCTAAGAGTAAAAAGTCATTAGATTCTGAAGAAAAGAGGTCTCTTTTATAAGCTCAATACAGTACTCTTATATTTCAGACTATGATATACAATGTATACCATAAATTAATTTAAGACAAATACTTGTCACTTTATCTATGTAGGCACAAGTAAATCAGCAACTTTACTGAAGTGGAGAGATCTTCAATGGTATCATGATTCTGGATTCCATTTCCTGAATAAGGGGCACTGAAAAAAAAGGGAGACAGGATTTAATGTCACAGAGATCATGAGCAGTTCTGCACACTCAGTTTGAACTGCTGTTGTTACCCTCAAGTTACTCTCCCAGCTAGTGCATGCCAAGTCATCAGCAGCCACTGACATTCCTGTAAGTGAAGCATTTAAGTTCCAGTCCTTTCCACCATAATGAAAGTTATCTTACATTTTTCTGGTATACTTCCTTTGAAATGCACCCTGTGGTACCCAAATGTGTGGTACCGAGTATACTTTGGTGAGGTTTGTTATGAAAGCTATCTTTGATCTCAAAGATCTCTTGGCTTCTAGTTCCAAAGTTGAAATTCCCTTTTCAAAGGAATGCATTTAACAAGGCTCCTGTATTGCATAAAATGCTATAAAGAATAATTTAATAAAAATTTCCCTGCATTTTGGACACAAACAGACACATGCACCAGAGATGCAAAACTTAGCACTGTGCAATGTACTAAAGAAGAAAAATGATGGCATGCACAAAAGTCTACCTTCAGCATTCCAGTGAAGTTAATAGGTTACCTGTGTAATAGACTAGCTCATCCCAGCCTGGTTTATGCCATGCAGCATTCCTTATATCTTCTCTGGTTTGGAGATCTTTGTAAGCTGGTGAGGGAAAACAACAAGCGCAAAGCTTAGAAGAAGTAACTCTTTTTCTTTTTACACATGAATAGCTCCCTTAAAAGTATTCTAGTGCGTAAGTAGGAGGCTGCAAACACTGGGAAGGAATAAAGCCAGAAGTTCTTCTCCACAAAAACAAAGAGCTCCCAAACTCACGCCAACAGAACGAACTGGGGAAAGGAGGGAATGCCTTAGACACAGGTAAGACAGATAAAGCAAGAGTTTACACGAGTACTGTCAGATTTCTAATGCTGGAATGTAATACTCCGAATTGCTGAGATGTGAAGATAATACTGTGTATTTTCTAAACTAAATATTAGATGATGAGTATCTTCAAGTTCAAACAATGGAAGCAGCTAAAGCATTTGTGGAGACTGACACACAGAGAAAGCCAAAACACCATGATGTAGTAACGTAAGTAAATGCTTGACTTTCCTTTTTGTAGGTGTGGTGTATATGATGCTTGAAACTAAACTGTAAAAACCTGACTTCAGCATGAATGGGGATGGACAAGAGATGGCAGGATACTGCTTGTCATGCTTATGTTACTGAAAGCAAACAAGTAAGTCTCTAATAAGAAAGGGCCATGAGAAACTGTGGATGGAAAGAGAATGAAACATGAAATGTTCACTTCTGCTTGCTTGTTTGAAGAATAAAGTTATCTACACAAAAACCATCATCACTGTCAATGTAAAACAAAAAAATCCCAACAACCTTTAAAGATATTCCTTTGCCTTTTGTAAAAGCCTTGTCTCCTGGGCAAAGGCAACAGTCTGTTGGGGGCTGATTCAGTGAGATAAAAGCAGAGAACACAGATTTACCCCAGAGGTGATGAACCATATACAGTTGTCCAATTTGTGAGAAAAAGCCTCCAACTGCTTCATTATTATCCTGTCGGAAACGAATTGCACGAGCCCTAGAGAAGAGCAAAGCAGCCATTAAAACCAGCAGATCTGGGGAGAAATAGGTGATAGCTAAAAAGAAAACAGCATTGAAAGCAGGTGAAGTGTAAAACAGCATCTGCAGTACACTTCCACAATTAAAAATAAGAAAAACCTCTGCAATACACTGCTCCTCAGCACTAAGTATTCAAAGTACACCTAAGTATCTTGCTACAATGAGTTAAAATTGGAGGCCCATGGTTTTACTAGACTGTGCATTAATCATTCTTCAAGGTTAGATTCAGTATAAAGATAACTGCTGGACCAGTGGAAAGTGGCATGTCATTGTTATATCAGGTTCTTCTAAAACAAAATCCTTGAGTTTCAGTCATACCACCCTCATTTACCACAGATTCTGGGGTAGTGGAATACAACTCTTTAATTCACACAGACCTTTGAATGCAGCTGTCTTATGTAACACTCCATGATTTGTTGTGAAAATAAGATCAATACTTCTCTTAAGTATTAATCTGCTGCAACTTCTGAAACAGATTGGCTACCACTATAGATATTATCTGTATCAATTACAATGGCATGTCTGAAAATCCAAGTCCTCACCTTTTTCAAACTAATTGAAAATACTTCAAATGGTGTCTCTATCAACCATTAGAATTGCAAGGACAGTGAATGTAAACTGAACAGAACTTACACTGGTTTTCAGTTAAGACAAAATCAGAAGCATATACTCAATAGAAGGCTGTCTCAAATGCTTTTAACCTAGATATTAAAATGGAAATGTGTTGCCCAACAGCTTTTCAAGAAGCAACTTGACTTTTAAAGATTAAAAGAGCAAAGATTTAGCCCATTTAAACCAAAAGTATGTCAGCTTTTTGCGGTTTGTGAAAGATCAACACTGTCTTAAGGAGTTAACTGTAATCCTTCGCTAGGCTTTTTGATGAAAATAAATGGTTTCTGCTACATTACAGCAAACTAAAAGGGTTATATGAAGGAAAGCTAAACTATAAAGCCCTCAGTGTTGTTTGCACATAGAATTCCCTTTCTTTCCTTGAAGGATAATTAAGGGTCAAAGAACTGTCCTGCAAGTTGCATAAGTATAGAAGCAGGCCATTAACTGCATGACTGAAATGCTTTGGTCCCATCCTGCCACCTTCACTTCATGATTTTTAACACACATCTCCCAAGTAGGAGAAAACAAGTGCTAAAGCGACACTTACCAGTAATTTCCCCACTCAATCATTGTTCCAGGCTACAAAACCAAAACAAACTGTTAAAACTGTAGTTTAAAGAAAGAATACTTGGACAGTTTTCACAACATTTACATATGGAAAACACTACGTATTAACACAATCACGTCCTCTGAGTGATAAACATAGTATAATCATCTGTAATTACTCTGTTTACTTACTGTATGACTTCTTTCTGCCTGAGTTTCCTTCAAATGAAAACACAGGGTTTTCAGCCCTGCAGATATTAGTATCTTGTTGGAGCCTGCCTTCATTTTGGACCCCCCACTTTCAGACCAACTCAGACACCAGCTTTGATAAGAACCACATTTCTAAGATGAGGTCTGTATTCCATCTATATTGTATAAACATGCTTTGAACATTTTGCAACAGCATAGAGCTTAAAAAAGAAATAGAAAACCATTAAACTTACTCTAAGTTGATAGGATCTCAGTTCATAAATATTAGGCCCCTCTCTGGGAACAGGTTCATTCCAGAAACTAAACTCCAGCAATAACTGGTTCTTGCGGGACAGGAGCATGTTACCTCTTTCTTTGCGGAACTCTGTGAATTCCTAAAAACCAATGTGATCACTGTCAATGTGTGTGTTCTGTTTCAACAACAAAAAGCAGTATACCATGTGGTGGCATAGGGGGTTTTAATGCTGTCTTGTGATTCTGGAACATGGAAAACCTTTACAGTGCAAAGGCATCTAAATTCCCCTGGCATATTCGAAGACTTCAACTAGTATGTTTCCATAGCTCTAAGTGAACTTGTTTCAAAAAGTATTCAGGTATTGAACCTCAGTATTCCTGAATATGAGAACAGACCCTTTTCCAAAGAGGTTTCTTTCAGGAAGTGATGAGATACTGAAGCAAAAGCAGGTACCCGAACGTGCAGCTTCTTGCTCTATTATTTGTTCTCAGTAAAATAACCAATTAGAACAAAATGAATACATTTTACCTTATTTTGACGGAGTTTGTTCATGACATCATTGAGAGCTGGATACCCTCCCTCGTATCTCCACAGATGAACTGAAACAGACAAAAGGAAGCTTTTTCAGGTATGTCACAGACCTGCGCTAAATCTTACGGAATGTCACAGTATAAAATGCTGTTCATACTACAGAATTACACAAACCCCAGAAATCAGGTAACATGTTTAAAAGTAAATGGCATTAAAGAAAGCACTACACATGCTTTCTTTGTGAAATGGGAGCATTTTAAGAATAATGGAATCATCTGCTTTTGGAAAAAGGTTCTCTTGGCAAATTTTGCCATCTACTCTGAAGATAACAGGGCAGTTTCTGAAGGGCTTTTTGTTGCCATGCATTAGGACAACTTTATGTGACTGTAGTTTCAAGCATCCTCAATTTCAGAAGATAATTTAAGTCCAAAAATATGCTTTATACCAATTTCATCTCAGAGCAATAGAGGGGTAGACTTGTTAATTCAATAAATTACTCAAGCACAAAAAGCAACACACTTTCTGTAGGACATGAAAAATTACGCAAATGATGGTTTTGAGGTAAACATTACATTAAAAAAGGCAGAAGGTATCTGAACATGCCAGAATTGTTACATTTGCTAGGATCTTCCCCATAAAAACATATTCAGAACAGGTATCCACATTTAAGTTTTTTCAAAGCATTCTCTCTTTAATAAATCATAATAGATGTCTTTAATAAATTATAATAAGATGCATTTACAAGCACTTAATATAGCAAGGCAACAATATTTCACCTCAAAGAGTCACAAAAGCTACTTTTTCTCCTCTAATGCAGTCCTGTGCCTGTCTTCTCCAGGAGAGCAGACTGGAGACTAATGTAAGGCACTTCACTATGACAGCAGATTCACGCAGTGCGTCTGATTCTGCTGTCTTATCCCCAGGGCAAATTTGATTTATCCACCTAATATTAACATAGCCTGGGCACAAATACTGAGCAAGTCAAAACCTAATACTCTGCTTCATTACACCGCTAGAACTGCTGCAATAACATCTTCAAGGCAAACTATGGATGCAATTACAGATACAGTCAGTGTTAATATGTTACAAAAGCAACAAATGAGACTTGGCTAAAATATTCTCATTTTGACTGTCTTCATTCCCCAATTTCCTCTCAACTTTTAGAATTGTTTCTCAGACATTGGTTGGTTCATCTACTGCTACATCTTTGCATTTGTTCAGTGTCAATATTGCAATATGCTGTGAATGCAGGACAAATTCATGTGTACATGAGTGTAGTTTTAGTAACGAAGCAATTACATTGATATAATATAGCTCTGACAATGGAGCTACATAACAAACTAGGTAGCAAATATCAGTACACCACTCTGTGGCTTCCCATTCCCTCAATTTCCAAGAGCCTAGGGAATTTTTCAGGTTTTCTCTCTACACTAGACTCTTTGTATTTACCCCTGTAGCAGCTCTTCGGTCATTTTTAGTTCCAACATAATTTCAGTCTGCAAAGTTAGGCAGTATCCTTCTATGAGCATGAACAGAAATATTCTTACTTTCCACCAGTAAAGGCCTAGCTTATTGTTGAGTTTACAATGCAATCATTTCTTTTTCAGATGGTATGAATGATTTGCACTTTATCATACAGCAATTACAGTACGAAAGTCCGAATAAAGCTTTTCATGCTGGCCAATACATGATAAACTCCGTCTTTGTAAGCCTTTGCCTTTACCCTAAATATTCAGGAACATGATCTGTGCCCACAACATATTAGAGGACCACATTTCACAAGCATTTCCCAGATCTGTTAATCTACCACCTGGAAAACATGAAAGTGTATTAACAATAGGACAAATTTTAGGAATTAATGCTTTACTGTCAAACTCAACAAGACAAAAAGCAAGCACTGTAAATGTTAATACAACTATTGATAACTGATACACACACCCCCTCGCTGTATACATTGCTAAAGGTTTACTGTCAACAGAGATGATTTAAAGAGAAGAAACCTGCCAAGCACACGTTTCACTTGTATGGTTTTACATTCTGTTGTACTTCTATCTCCTACCAGCCTGATCTTGCTCTCCGTACCACGTGTTCCAAGTCCCCACCAGTGCACATGGGTAGTGTTTTTCTTCATGAATCTTTGGCAGCACCTCTTGACTTGAAAACAAGGAATACAGACACTATATTGCATTTCCTTCAGGGAGGCTACAGTTGATATGTATAACAAATCACCACACGTTTATCATTATGGTATGAAAATTCATAAGCTCTATTTTTCAGAAGAGAAAGCTGAAATACAAAGATCTCCTACACAGGGGAAAGATAGCTACAAAACTATGGAAAATTAAGGGAAATGTTACCATTTCTTAAGACTGTATGACACATACACAGCACAGTAGAATTCTTTCGATGCAATACATTATGTCTGTCACCTAAAATGTCATCCAACACATCAGGAAAATAAATATCAGGATATCTCACACAAAACACAGATTAACTACATGGGTGATATGCTTTGGGAAAAGCTTTCCTTTATCAAGGGAGGTAGAACACACAAAAATAGCAAAGGACAGTCTTCTGTATCAGTTACAATGCTATTAACTGTGGAGGTGAATGAATAAAACCAAATATTTTGACAGATCAAATGATTACTGTACTTCATAGTATACAGCCTTATTCCTTTCTACCACTTCAGAAAGTGGTTTTCATTTGAGGTAACTTACCCATTGAAGCATCCAGTGAAACTGCCTTCAAAATACCCCCAACACAACATTTCTGTTTGACTACTGCCAGTATTCCTAACAGTTTTTTCAAACTTTAGAAGTGGCCTACATTAACTTTAGGAGAAGTTTCACTGATTGCTGACTCATTGAAGACAGTTTTCCTTGCACTGTACTTTGATGAAAAAGGCAATTAGCCTGGTTGAACTTCACCTTTTCCTATTTTCCCCTGAATAATTACCCCTCTTACTCAGTTTGGCTCATATGCAATGAGTCTCTGCACAACAGCAAATAACAGGCTGGCCTTGGGCTGAGAGTACTGGATAGGAGTTTTCCTCTTGATTCTGGCATTGACTTTCTAGACAACCTTGAGCAACCCTATCAATTTGTACCTCACCATTTTTCACTACACAGTGTAAATAAGATAGAATGACTCTCCAAGGCTGTTTCACCATCAGTTCATTTTTGCAAAGCATAGTGAGGTCCTAGAAAGGCAGCTCTCAACAGGAATATTAGATTATTACAATTACCCTAAAATATATTTTGTTGCAAATTATAGAAGAAAACCACCCACGTAATACCTTAAAACCTTAAAAAAAAGGATGCCATCTTTTTCCTTTTTAAAAATAACTGTTCTTAATTCTTCTGGAGGGGTCCTTACCCACAGTCATTCATTAAGTACTCTCATAACTGTCTTCATTACATTATTTCTTTATTAATACATACTGACCAATCTGTATTCCAATTTGCTATAAAGAATTAATCTGTTCATCTTTCATTTAGGGAGAGCAGGGAGGGAAGTTCAGAGAGGCTTTGTGTTTTTTATTCCTCTATTGTTTTCTCCTTCCCTGTAATACTTATATTTGCTCTGGATAAGGATAAATATAACCACACATACTTCATCTGATTGCTGCCAGTAATTTCCTTCTTTGCTTCTGTCTCTTTCCTTGAAAATAAAAGCCTCTGCTTTCACTCAATATTTAGGTAGCTCATGAGATAACGCAGAGAAATGGTTTCATCTTGTAAAACTGGACATGTTTATATTAAGCTTTTAAACAGAAAGCTGGCTGAATGCTAATATTGTTTCTCTCTGTATTTCTTTTTTAAACAAAAAAGCTAAATATACCTTATGACTGAGTGTTATTCTAGTGGATTTCTGTGTTTATATAGCAAGGAAAAGAGTTTTGGGTTATCTAGCCAAAGGCTAGTACAGCCAACCAGTAACAAAGTAAAGGACACGAACAAGGAGTTGTGAACTTGTTCCCCACCCTCCAGCCCAGATGGTGTTCTCACTGATATATCACACTTAAAAACATTGATTGCAGTAGGGTATCATTATGGTAAGAATGTTTTGTTTAACCGACAAGATGATCGCTCTCAGTGAGACAGCACTGCTGTTTTGAAACATGCGAGGCTCACTGCATTTCCAAATCTAAACATACAGCTCCTGAACAGGCAGTTGTGCTGGCTCCAGAGCAGGGATTATAAAGGCAGAATAGGACCAAGATTTCTCCAATTTCATCCTTGAAATAGAAAATTTAAAATTTTACTAATTCATACATTTTATAAAGCTGTAACTTTCTGGAAAAGCCATTAACTACTGCTCCTTTTGAAGATACCACTCCAGTGCCAAGATCCTATTCAAGGATTTGCATAGCTCTTTAGGAGCAGATCTCAGCAACATCACTTTTATAAAAGGACACAGATGAGCTGAGAAAAAGTCAACCCCTGGGTTTTTAAAATCTCCTCAAAGTTATACTTCAGTTTCATACTAGCATGTAGTTTTACTTACCACTGACCTCTCCCTTTCCTTCCTGTATGCAGACAACCACTCTCAACACATTCCTACATGGCAGCTGGAGTGGGACATCCTAACATACCAGGATCTACCTGCACAGACCAGCAACTGTAAGACAACTAAGGGAAGGGGCAGAGCTGTTCCAACAAATGTCACCAATGTGTTCACAACAGGCATCATCCTAAATTACAGCTTAGGAAAATGATACCTCCAAGAGGGAAGGCAGGGGTGAAATGAGTAAAGTATCTATTGCCATTTCTCTCCAAGAAAAATATGATCTATTTAACCTCATACCCTGAAAGTAAAAGCAGATTTTTTCCACCTCCCCTCTAAATAATTATATTTGCCAATACAGTTTGTGATCAAATCAACATGTCTAAACCATGAAAACATAACACACACACACACTTACCAAAGCTTGTTGTAGGCGTCTAGATATTCTGGTTTTACATTGTGAACTGAAACAACAACATTACGTGAGAAATGCAGGAACAGAATGAAGAAATGGGTATGAGAAATACAAAAGTATCACTCACACTGTAGTTTATACAGACTGCTGGTCTCTCTTTTGGCTAGAAGGTTGGAGTGAGCATCTTTCCTTGGATCGACTTTGCGAACAAATAGTGACTTTAACCAACTGTCTTCACGAGGTCTGCCAGTTGAAGATGCCAGCCCCCTACATGTTAACAAGTACATACGACTGTCACTGACTGTGTCCTGAAAATGCCCACAATCAAATTTAATGCAAACAGGATCATAACACACAGTTACATACATGTCTGTTACTAAAACTTGCCATGGAGCCACTTCCTATCAAGATAAGGGCAGGTCTTTCCCCACTGAGATTCACCCTCTCACACACCATTCTACTAGATGAAGAGCCAAACAGCTAACCATACACCATCCACATTTATTCTTTGTGTGCATGGCAGGGAATGGGTGGACGGCTGCTTTTGCTGCCTATTCATCTTCTTTTTAATCCCAGGTCTTTACTCAAGAAGGCTGGGTCTGTTCTGATGTACACAGACAAGAGTGAAAAAGAGCAAAAAGACAGTGTGCATAAGTGAGAATGTGTACAGTGTAAATAGCAAAGTAACTGCCGTATGTTCCTTAAATATAGCTCCAAAAATGAAAAGTTGCACAGCACATCTTTCAAGACAAAAAAAAAATAATGCAAGTTTAATTTGGGAAAAATTACAAGTGGCAGGAAACAGCCTGCAAATATTCCAATTCCAAATCCTGGCAAGTGTACCATGGAGGGGTACACTTTCCATTCTTTGTGCAACATCCACAATTTCCTATTCTTTGAAGCAGAATTTCACTCTTTTTCTATGTAAACTTTATGCAGTTTCTATTCACCTCCAAAATAGCACCATTTCTCTTCACACCACAGTACACAAGACATTACCATTAACTGTGCTTTTTAAATGATGTGTTAAAGGAATTATGCTTTTTTCCAGCTGACAGGAAAACCCTCATTCACCAAAACTTGTGTGCAGGAGGACAATAAAGCTGATGTATTCTACTGCTTCTCTACAACGTATGGCAGGGGACCCCAAGCTCAAATGTCTTTGCTTTTCATAAGAAGCACCTCCTTCAATTTGCCTCTTTTGGATATGGGGTTTCTCCTCAAATACTACAATATTTCACTGACATACTAAAAATGTAGCACCACAGCTGGAAATTTAAACCTTTTCCCACCTCAGAAGTCAACTTTTCATTGTTAATTACTAACAGCTCCAGAAGGTAGCTAGCAATTCAATCTTCAGCTACAAAGCTGTATTCCAGATAGCAAAAGCTTGTAACAATCATTCAAGGGGAGTGTAAAATACAGGGAAAGAAAATCTCAGCTTCCTTTAGGAAAAATACCTTCATGAACCTGCCTGTCTGTATTACATAGGAGTAGTTCACACTAGCAGCGTTCTTCAACAATCAACCTTTTAGTCTCAATGTCTGAAAATAACATAAAGAACTGGTTCACCCTGCGGGAGCAGGATGAAGGAAACAAGCTATTTCATAGCAGAGAAACAGTAACAACCAGAAGAACAACTGCAGCTGAGCTGACTTTCAATGTTAAGAAATAATGGGTAGATACCTTATTGGTGCACTTATTGAAAATGGTGCCTTCTTTGGCCCTAGGCAAACACACAAACATGTTACTGTGCTGAAAGCTGAGCAGCTATTCCCAAGTACAAGCATTTAAAAGGGTATTCCATGGTAAGACTGTTGCCTGCAGTAGTGTTGTCACGGGCGCCACAGGAACACAATCTGCCCCAGATGATGGGGGGCAAACCCTACCCAATAAATCAAGATTGGTTGAGCAATATCCCTTTCAGTAAGCATTAATGCTCACTGGACAGCAAACAGGGCTCTAGGAGACAGAACTCAATCCCAGCCCTACAGTGTTTGTTTTTTTCCAACTCAGATCTGTAAATTACCACCATTCCCTCCCCTTTATTAAACAGAATTAGCGAACTAAGATTTAGAATGCTCTTCTATGAGGATTACTGTTTGCAGCAACCTTTGAGGATGAAAGAGACAAATAATCATGATGCTTTCTTTTGTGAACCACCTTCAGCAGCAGCAGGAATAAGCTGGAGTTATGGGGATAATACTGAAATTGGGAGAGTCTCATGTCTTGGATGTCCAACTGAACCTAAATCAGGAGGTACATTAAATTTTCAATACAATGAAGTAATACTTTACATTTATGTAAAATCTTTCACCTAGCAACCGTAAAGTTCCTGATGAACAATAACTAACAAATCATGACTATCCACCTAAATATATACTTTATTTACAATAAAGAATAGCATTTATATATATATATATATAAAAATTTATTCAGTTTATTATCTTCATGAAAAATTCACTGCACCCAGCCTGAGATGATGAGGCTCTATTTTTAATGCGTATCCTTAGAGAAGTCCTACACTACTGGCCTCCTTCTAGACACCCACAAATCAAGAAGTCCTGCACTGACTGCTGATTCACTTGTGTGGGCAGCACGTACCCAAGATTAGCAACTGGACTGCCAGTTGTAAGCATCAACCACAAATGAGTTCAAAACTAATCCATCGTCCACAAGATCTACTTTTAATCAACATAACATTGTGTCCTACAATATTGTAATACCTGTACCAAATAAACAGATATTAGAATCAAATTGTTTTCCAAAACCCAAATACCACTACTGAATATGTGAATATACACAAAGAATGCATGTAGAGACTCTATATGGAATTACCATCACACATCACAGTTCTTTTACTTTCTGGGAACAATTTTGATTAAATGCATTGCTTGACTTGCTAACATGTTCTTACCCTACAAATGTTAACTATGGGCTTAGCTTTCTTGCTACAAAGATTTGGGGCTGTGAA
>JARCZZ010029622.1:91666-105641 GCA_030323915.1 Brotogeris chrysoptera
ACTTGCTAACATGTTCTTACCCTACAAATGTTAACTATGGGCTTAGCTTTCTTGCTACAAAGATTTGGGGCTGTGAAAACAAAAGGGGAATGCTGAATAGCTTGCTTAGATTAAAACCAATGGTGAAAACACTTCTATCCCACTTAGCTTCTGCTTTAGCACAAACTGGGTGGGAGGTATCTGGAGAAATACTTAAGATTCTGTAATAACCCATGTCTGCCTGGAAGAGAAAAACAACTTGTCTGTAATTGTCAGGTTTTGATCTGCGGTCTAAACGAAGTTTATTTGAAACTAAAACATGCACATAACACCTCACAACATACACACTCCACAGCTCTCCCTGTTCCTGGTATAAACAGCTGCTTGCAGTGATGACTTCAGCCTTGCACAGGGGCCGCTGCCCATACTGAGGTTTGAGACATCAAGGAGCGAAAATGTGTGTAGATCCATCCCAGCTTTGGTGCTTCTGCCTCCAACACCCAGGGAGGATGCGTGTCTTCATCCTATACCCAACATCTGTGCACATCTGTGCCATGAGAGCCCGGTATGTACCCTTGCCACCCAGCAGCTGTGCATGTGTCTGACCCTGCACACATCAGACGTGGAGATGCAAATATCTGCACCTCAAATGTGATGGATGCGTCTGCGTGTGTGCCCTGGCACCTGCGGGGTGTATGCACATGCATACATATCCCAGCTCCTATGGGAAAGATGAACACATGTTCCCTCACACCCAAGGGATACACACGTATGCAGAAGTCCTTGTGTAGCTGTGCATTGTCAAGGCAAGAAGATGCTGGCGCCATGTACCCTGACACTGGGGAAAACATGGCTGTTGGGCAGGGGTGCAGCCTGGCACCATGTGCGTGCCAACACCAAGGGGCTCTGTTGTGTGCGGCCATGCACCCCAACACCAGAGGACATGAAAGTACCCTGTTGCCTTCTGGAGCTGGGATGCAGAGTAGCTGCACACGCTGATCCTGGAGGGATGTTTGGGTGCAGAGCATCCACACATCTGAGCACCAGGAACACATCTGTGCAGGGTGCTACCGACCCCGACACCCGGCGATACGCGGCCGTGGGGCGCACCCCATCCACCCCATGGGCGCGGTGCCGGCGGAGCCCGAACGCGGGGCGGGACAGGGGTGCGGCGCGGCCAGGACAGGGGCGGACTTGGGAGGAGGGAGGGGAAGGGGCTGGCCCTGGGGCCCATGACCTTGAAGGACACGCGGAGCGGAGCGCACTCCCCGCCCCACGGGAGGCCGCGGGCCGGGCCCGCCGGCTCGCCCTGACGAGCGGGGCGCCATTTCCAGTCAGGAAAGGGGGTGTGGGGGCAGCCTTCGCGGCGGGGCGAGGGGAGGCGCGGGCGGTGTCGGCTCCGTCTCCACCCTCCCTCGGCGGCCCGCTCCCGCCCGCCTCACCCCCTCAGGCTCACCTGAGGGCCAGACCGCCGCTGGGCGGGAGGCACGGCACGGCGCTGGCTCCCGCCAGGCTCCGCCGCAGCAGCACTCGCGCCGCCATCTTGCTCAGACCGCCTCCCTCCTGCGCCGGGGGGGGGGGGAGGTTTGGGGGTCCGGGCGCTGCAGCGCCGCCGCCGGACGCGAGGGGCGCACCACCCGCCTGTGCGCATGCGCGGACCGCCCCAACGCATTGCTCCGCGTTGGGTTGAGCGAGGGCGGCGTTAGGGTCTGTCCCGGACAAACGGCAGAAAACGGGTTTAGGCTCATGTGGAAACGCTTGTTTGTCATCACCAAAGGCGTCTTTCACCCGGCTGCCGCTGAAGCGTTGTCTTTGCCCTGTGCTCAGCTACAGACCTGCTTCGTCTGATTAAATTGGTGGTGTGTAAATCGGTACGAGCATCAAACCTTTACATAGCTTTAAATGTAAACTTGTAATTAGGGTAATAGTTAAAGGTCAGTTCTAAAAGCAACTAGCCAATAAACACCGAAAAGTTAGTGAGCAAACCTTGCCTTCCTGCAGAGCACCCACATCAATCACATCACCGCTGTTTCCATTATCATCATCATCATCATTATCATCAGAGGCACCCCTGATGTGCTTTAACATCAGTGAAATACAATGCTTGTGGTGACTTTAAAAGCCAGCTTAACCTACAGTTGCCATCATTCTTGTTAAAACAAGTTAAGGCTACATACATTTAACCACACGTTGAGCTCTGGAGCAGCCCACCAAGAGCCTACCTGTAAACTGGAAACCACATACAACCTTCTATGATTGATCAGTCTTCAAACAGGAGACTGATATCTCAACAGCTAACCAAGAAAAATCACAGGAGATACAGGGAAAGATTTACTTCCCCAACTATATGTAGATGTAACTCATAAACCAAACAGGAAACTATTTCTACTTCTTATAAGCATTATACATCCAGCTATTAGAAGAGTCACATCCCAAGTTCTGAGGATTAAGTGCCTTTACTGCCTGCTCAGATACAACTTCACTGTATTTCCCAGTTTATGGCTGCTCTCCAGCCTAGGTCGCATTTCTCTCAATCTCTGCTAGGGATGGAGTTTCACGTTTTACATTCACTAGAGCTGAAGTCAGAGCCCAGATTTCCTTCCACTTCCACAAGCACCTTACTCAGCCAGCTATAGTTACCAAGTAATTTGCATCAACCTAAACCACTTCAACATACATACCAACAAGAATAACCTACATTTAAGACACTTCTTCAAAGTCAGAGAGCATGTTCACAGTCCTGATTTACTCAATTTGAAGTGTCTTGTCAACCTGGGACAGGACTTGAGAACTGGCATTCAGAGAGTGGGACTTTTTTGGCTTGAAGCACTGAAGAAAATGCAAGTTTCTCCTTCTTTCTGGCCCAGATAATTTGCTGAGTTCAGCTCGACTTTGGTAGCAGATTGCAGGCAGCTGAAACTGACTTCATAGAGGCAAAGGAAATTGAAGGGGAAATAACAAGAGAACACAACTACTAGCATAATATGGCTCATTTTCTTAAAGCAAGATAGCTTAGGTCAGAGGAAGTCTGTTCAGATAAACCTTGTTTAGCTTCTGAGCTTAAACAAAGACCACTTCCACAGCCAGATGCTTCAAAAAGACTTTCTCATAGTTTTGATATACCATTCTCCCCTCCATACAAGGACATGGAATGCTGTCCCCACAGTGCTGCATTTTGAGGCAGATGCCCCTTTAGATCTGAACACAGCTGGCAACACAAAGCTGCTGGAACAGCCACACACTCTTGGTTTGCTTTATGTCCTGGAAGACAGGACACAAGACTCCCTGAACTGTAGTAGGACAAAGTTATCTTTAATCATTAACTGCTAAGGTGTTTTAGTTTTATATTAACATATGCAACAAATCAGCACCTGTACCTCTCCCAAAATGTGTTGTTTTAATTAGCTTTTCTGGCAAGACTAAATCTAACCATCTTTACATCTGCTTTTTTGGCTTTGTATTCCCATCAGCTTCTATTTCCTGCTGGCAGCTCAAAGAGACCCATCTCTCCCAGAGCTAAATACTTCCTTTGGACAGGTTACAAAGACAAACATGCTAAGCTACCCAAAGTTTTTATCCTCACCCTACTGCCATTATAAAAAGCAAGCGACAGTGGTTTTGAGAGTTAAGAGATTTTTGGAAGTCAGAAGATACTGCTATGTGGTATAAGCAACTATAAGAGGAAATAGGACACATGCAGGTAGCTGGTTTTAAAATTCTATACTTCCTTTTAAAAGGTTTAATAGCACTATCTTAAGAAATCCCAGAAACCACAAAATACTGTCTGAAATACAGAACAATCAAATAATATAACCCTTCCACCAAACTTAAACATTATACAGTTCTATTCTTGTCTTTTTCCATACAGAAGAGTCATTCCAGGTGAGCAGCTGGCTTTGAGAACTGTCAAGGCTTGGGGCAAAACTACATGCAACAAAATGAAGTATTAACACTAAACTCATGTTTTATCTGTATTTTAATTTAAAGATTTGAGGTGCCTATCAATCTGTAACATCTCTTCTTGTAAGCAACTATGTTTACTATTTATTTAGACTACAGATCTCACTGAAACATGTAACATACAACAGCAGGGCCCTCTGTTTAAATATTTCCCCCCTATTTGTCTGTTGAGCAAACTTTAAGTTCCTGAAGTTTTTCACTGAGATACGTAGTATCTGCCTCTGTCAGGTTTTCCGAATCTGACAGATTTTCAAGGAATCTCGTTCCTGCACAGGGTTTCCCTGTTATTGGATCTATGACTCTTCCAACCTTGAAAACAATTTCAGCCAGTTCATGTTTCACATGTTTGCTCCTTCGCTCAGGCAAAGCCTTCAGAAGAACAATGTCTCCAACAACACACTGCTGCAACGGATCATGGGCAAAATAGGTTTTTCGTTTGTTAAAGAACTGTAGAAGGAAAAAAGAAACAGTGGCATTAGATTGCAAAATTAAGCAATTGGCAAATTTGTAGTGAATATAAAACAAACTAAATTTCACTAAGAAGCTTTATATAGTTTTTAAAATTAGATGCTCTCTTGTTCTGCTGTGTTAACTCTTCCTCTCCTTAGGATGCTTCACGTCAGCACTGCTTCAGCAAGACAGTTGCCTTGGCTCTTCCAGGCTGAATGAGTTCCCTGTGCAGTCCACAATTCAAGAACTGATGTTAATTTTTATTCATCCTACTATGTTTAAAGTTCACCAGTCCTGAAATCAGTTTTCTGATGCTTGTCATTTGAGTTTTCTTGCTCAGTTAGTTTTCTTTCATATAAAAATTCAGTATTTATTCTTACTGGAGTGGCAGAATTCAGAACCTTTCTTTTAAGAAAGAAATTAACAGGTTCTTCTGCTGCATAAAGTAGTGGGCTGATTATCTAATCCTGACTCTACCCTTAACCTTCTGGTCAGCAAAGGCAATTTATTCCACCCACAGGTACCAAGGTTTCTGCATCTAAAAATGGAGAAAATAGTAATTTTAACCTCCCTGTTTGAAATGTATTAATCAGAAGTGATAAACACAAAGCTCATATAGCACATCACAGTATAGATTCAAATACTAGCTACGTCTGCAATTATGCATACAAGGAAAGGTGCTACAAAATTCACTGTAAAAGTGCCTAATGTCAACTTTCCAAGTCGAAGCATACTCCAATGTGAAAAATTAAATCAACCTGTGAAACAACAAAAAACTTCTCAACTGAGATCAAACCAAGTGCATTAGCAAAGAACTTCAAAGGAACACATTTAGAAGGTAATTTGTAAGAAAGCGTGCTCACAACACACTGCTTGTCACCCTTTGCAGTCATCCCCACAATTGACAGTCATTAGGCATGTTCCTTAAGGAGTTTGCTTTGTAAAGAGCTATCAAAAATCCACGTCAAAATCAATGAAACATTCCTCCAGACAGAACAAAAATTACCATGCAAGACAAGTTGTTAACCAGCTTTTACCTTTAGCAAATAGGGATCTAGCACAAGCCTTGTCACTCTCACTTTGGCAGTTTTCTGCATTTTGGTTCCTATTACTTTCCCCACTATCCATTTTGCATGGACAGCTCCACGTGGTACAGACATTGTTTAGGTATGGTCATCCAGTGCCTGGAAACAAGCAAGCAGACATGTTATTTTAACCAAAATCCTCCCCAAAATCAGTTTCTGATCAATATCAAAATTATGATTTCCATTTCAGACTAACAGCTTAATTAGGTCTTTTTGTTGGAAAACCAGGATAGATACATGCAGCTCAAAACTTCATATATTGCACTACCTCAGCCTTGTTTTACAATATAAGAAGGGATATCAACATGTCCCCATTACCAGGGAAAATTACATCATGATGACAGTGAAAATGGGCATAATAACATAAAGATGTGAACTTACCCCACAATTCCACAGAATTCCTTTGAATCATGCCTATTGCCAAACGCACAATACAGAAACATGCAGATGGGGAAGCTAGGAATTTAACTCTCACTCCAGCAGCTGGTTTTGCTGGAGACCTGTGTATCAGGCCTAGGTATACCCAGAGTTAACCTGAACAGGGAACAGCCTGTAACTTTGGTTCAGCAAGTGATTTGCTCCTGTGTGTCTATTATCTAAGCTGATGAAACCAAAGAAAGTTAATAAGCTTCTCAAAGCATAAATGACATATCAAAGAGTTGCCTGATCTACAGTAAGTGTAATCACTTTTGAGCTAGTTCAGTACCTTAAGTAATTACACTCCATTATCTTGTTTGATTTAATTAGGGTGACTTTCTGTATCATTTTTGCAAGAGTCATGGGCAAAACAGATTGCTAAGCACAGTAAGTCTTGAACCATTATTAAAACTGATGGAGACTAATAGCCCACCCAGCTATGTCCTGTTAAACACAACTGACCTGTTCAATTCTCCTTCTATCCAATTTGTAAGGTTATATGACACTTGCTTTGATGTCGCAACACATCAAAAGCAAAGTTTAGGGACACACGGACACTCGCATGGGATTAAATGCTCCAAACAGCAATGCTTGGTAACTTTTATCACCCTTGAGTCAGCTGCGTGACCCACAGGGCTGGAGCAGGGAGCGAGAGGCCCTCCTGTACAACAGGGCTAAGCACCTCCAGTCACAGAAGGCAGGCCGGGGAGAGGCAAACCACTATACAACACCGCCAGAACACAAGGGAGCTGCCGGGACGCTAAAAAGCAGATAACATCTCCACAGCAAAGGGACAGAAGAGGGAGTTCAAACAGGTCTGGAGGCTTTCCGCCTCTCCACAGCGCTCCGCACCAGGCCGAGCCTCAGCTGCCCCCCTGCCATCAGGGCTGAGGAGCAGACGCGGGTGCCGCGCTGTGCCTCAGCACCCTACAGAGCACAGCTCCGGCCCAAGGACCACCCCACACCGCAGCACCCAGAGCCCGGCAGCCCTCAACCCCCTCACCGCCAGCGCCGCGCCTCAGGGGCCCTACGGAAGCGGAGCCGGAAGCGGCAGAGCCGGAATAGCCGCGCGGCAGCGGGGCGGGGCCAGCGGCGGGAAGGGGCGGAGCCTCCTGGGGGCATTTAAAGGCGCAGGCGGCAGGTTGCTGCCTCAGTAGCGGGTCTGGGGTCGGGGGTGATGCGTTTGTTGTTCGTTTATCGCTCACTGAGGGTTTAAAGGCGATGGGAGCGGCGGTTTCGTCTTGTCCCAGGCTGAGGGGCGCCTGCCTAAGCTTGTAGTTAGGGGAGACTGGGGAGAGGGTGCTGGCTGTGGGGAGCCCCTGCCCTGCATGTGGCCTCCGGGTTCACACAGCTCCATCCAGCTTGATTTTTGCAATAAGTGACTGATGCGGTGTACATTCAGCAGCAGTTGTGCTGCAGGGCCGGACGCAGCTTGCAGCAGGGGCTGGGGGTGGTGGAAGGAGGAGAGGGGGCTGAGCGGGGTGAGCTGAGGTGCTGCTGTTCACCCTCAGGATGAAGCTGGTTGCCGGCGCGGTCTCTGCGTGGAGGTGCCACACAGGCGCCTCAGGAGGTTCGTGCTCCTCCCGCTTCTGTTATGTAGATGAGCCAAATCTGGAGGGTTTGTCATGTAAATACAAAATGATTGTAGCATTTATGAGGGGAGAGCTGGCCTGTTCTTGTTCATGCAAACCCGATTCAGTGTCTGTATTTAAAAATGGAAGGGGAAAAAAAAAAACCCCCACCAAAAAAATCACTAAATAAGGGAACACACACACACCCCCCGCCTTACAAACTACATAATGGCAAAGAAAAGGTCTTCACTCTGCTGTTGCATTTGAGGTAATGTGCCCTGGCGGCTCATGGAGCTGGTGGTTTCTCTTCCTGTGACTTCAGGCTACGACCGTCCCCTCTGGCTGCCGCTCACTTTCCAGGCTCCTTAGGTATTATTGTCCCATCGGCACTCACCGTAGAAGAGGGCAGGTAGGGGATTGTGTTTACTTAGCAGGACAGCACAGTGCAGCTTCCCTTTTTAAGGTGGTTGGGGATGGTGCTGCCAGGCTGTTCTTTGTGTGGCTGGAGACACCGTTGAAATCCTTTGATCAGATACACTCAAAGGAGTTATTTGGAAGCTCATTATCAGTTCTTGCAGATCTCCAAGGCAAGATTCATGGGTTTCTCTTAATTTAGCTCCTTATTGGTTGAATTACAGTGGCGAGAATTTGGGAGGAGTCTTGCTGGCCCAGGCAGGAAATGGTTAAGAGCCTTTCATATCACCTGGGAAAGCAATTCTTTGATTTTTCAGAGGGCGCTAACATGCTGCAGTTCATAGGGAACAAAGGAAAGGGGATCAAGTATTAAAGTTGTTCTTGGATTTTATTTTCAGTGGCAGAACTTGTGAGAGCTGGATGTTGATGCCTGCTGAAAAATATGGACATTTGGATTCAAAGAAACTGAGTTTTCCTGATCTTCTTTCAGAAGATGATCTGTGAGGTAAGTTTGGATTCCAGCTGATGACTTTAGATAACTTCTTTTGTAGATTGGGAAATAAGAAAAAGCCTTTATGTTGTTGACCCATTTAAAGCAGCACATTCTTTGCTTAAATTGTTACTTGGGCAGGGAGTGCAGGCAGAAGTGTGAGGCAACAATGGTGAAAAGCCCACAGAGCTTTCCTGTATTGTCTGCATTCAAATGGCTTGCATGAATTTCTGAGCTTAAGGATAATAATTTAGGAGCTGGGAGAATGAGTCAGGGGAATTTGTGATGAAGAGGAGCAGTAAATACCTCAGGAATGACAGGAAGCTTTCAAATTGTAGTAGGAGCTATGTTAATGTACTTCTGCAGTTGAGGCTTCAAGCATCTTCTGTTGGTGCCTCCTAAAACATTTCTCAAACCTTGTTTCTTTAAACCACTCTGCACTCCAAAGGGTTTTATATTTCTAGCTTGTGTAAGGGCTTTGTTAGTGAATGGTACAGTTGCTGCCCCCGTGCAGTACTGGTCTTTAAGGGCAGACTGCTTTTGGGGGGGTAAGAGAGGGGTCTCTCAATTGCTGTTAATTCCTAACCTGTCTGCAGCTGAGACTGAGGAGGTCTCATTAAAAAGTGTGGTTGGCTTTTTCTGCTTGTGTGAAAACAGATGCTTTTTCACTTGAGTGTGGCTGACCCAAGTGTGATTGGATGGTAATAGCTCACTGTTGTCACTGACAGCATGTGCCATGTGAAGGGAAATATTTATACCCTGTAGAGAGCCTTCAAAGCATCCTTGGGAATGTTAAAACTGGAAGTAAATGGTACTTTTAGTCTTGGGAAGGTTAATTGCAGCTTGCTTACAGGGGTATTTACCTGTCTCTAATGTACTGAATTCTGGTGAATTTATTGAGCTTTGCGTGTGTGCGTGTGCTGATCTCATTTTTTTTTCCTCTTTGTCATTTTAATACTGGAAGTGATAGCTGATGTGTGGGTCATTTCCCATGTCGATAGAATGTGCAGCACAGTGTTGTAACACCACTGCCCATCTAGTGCTGTGATAGATAAGCATCAGACCGTACAAGAGTCGCCTTGCCAGTTCTTCCAGCCTGCTGTTTCTAGTTTCCCTTGCACCCCCATGTTACGCTCAGGCATTAGTTTGTCATCCTCAAGACTGAAGAAGACTATAATTGAGTCAGAGCTGGTGGATGACAGCTCTTTCATCTTGATGTGAACACCCTAAAAGGCAGAGTCAGGACTGTTTAGTTCCTGCAAATTGTATTCCTCAGCACTGCACTTCTGTTCCCCTCACCAGGCAAAGGTTTTATCATCTTTCTGCTGGTTTTCATAAGGTGCAGGAGAAGCTGTGGACGTTCACAGCTTCTGAACTCTCAGTTCCCAGATTCTGGCTGGGCAGGAATCTTTTTATCATCCCGCCCTATTTTGGATTGATGTGTTACTTGGTAAGGTTATGGCACACTCTGATCTATCTCATTTCGCTGCTTCTGGGTCTTGAGCTTAGGCCCCTGTGGCAAATGCAGAAATAAATCACTTGGAGCTCAGTGACAGAAACTCTATCTTGAAAACACATTGCACATGATTCACAGTTAAGTGTTGTTATTAGCAGGGATCTAGAGGGTAGATTGCTTTTGCACTTAAACAAAAGATTGCAAAGCCAGGTTGTCTTATTCGGCAAGATTCCTCTTACTTGGAATCTTAGGAAATAACTTAGGAAAAAGTAAAAAAAAAAAAGTTTTAGAAAAGTTTTTTTCCTAAAAACTTGACTGTTAAGTGCTTTTGCTTATGTTGTCAGTATCTGACATTCATTTAAACTATTTAGTATGAAAACATTTTCTATTTCTTTACCAGTGCTATTGATTAAAATGCAGTTTACATTTCTTGGGAAAATTTGATATTCAAAAATGTCTTTTCACTGTGAGTCAGAATGTACTTTTCCATGGAATAAAAATTCTGGAAAGGAAAAGAAAATGCTATTGGAAATGTTGAACCAATTATATTGTCATTTCCACCAGGTTATAGAAGAAAGAGGAAGAACTTTAAAGTCAAAATGAAGGGCTCCAGTATTTTTGTCATATTTTGAAGAAAATGAGTACATTCTTCTGCAGTTCAATTTTTATCTGTTCAGCATTTTCCATATGAAACTCTTTGAGAATATTCTGTACTGGCCCTAAACCCAAGTTCCTGTTTAAATCAATTGGCTGTTTCAGATTACATCTTAATAATGAATTGTGAAGATTTTTTCTTCTTTGTCTTCATCCATTGGTGTTTCTTCTAGAGCTAACAGAAGGAGTTGTTTCCAGTAGTTTGTAGTTCTCATGCTTTAACTGCTGTATCCAATGGTACAATTATTTACAGTAAATCCCTGGTTTTGAGGAAAACTGGCCAGGAAAGACCTTTGGAATGTCAGGTTAACATGAAATCTTCCTGGTAGCTGTGCTGCATCTTGCAGATTAGAGATCAAACCTGGATTACTGGAATAATTACTGCTTTTTGGATGCCTTTACGTGATGCTCTCCTTGTTAATATTACTGTGGCCACATTACACCATTCTACTATGGTAATTTTCTGGGTTTTAAATATTCCTTTTCCCGTAATTGAAAACACTTGAAACTGGGGAGAGTGCTTTAGGGGCATGTGGTTCCCTCCGTCTTGAGGAGGGAGCAGATACTGTCACACTGTTTGGATAGAAGTTCAGAAAGGTAGAAATTCCATCCTACGCTTTCCCAGCATCATCATATTGTTATTAGTGAATTTCTCTCAACGTGTCTGCAATTTAATTAAGCCTATTATTCCTTGTTCTAACTGTTGTGGTCAGGAAGAGCAGATGTTACAATGTTTTATCACGCTTGTCCCTTCTCTCTACTAACCATGGCTTTCATTTTACCACAGATTATTTTCTAGCCCTTGGATCAGTCCTTTGGATTTTCTCCAGTTTGCCCATTATCTTTCCAAAGTGTGTTGCCCCAGCCTGGAAAAGACTTGAAGCTTTACCAGAGCTGACTGGAGGGAGAGGACTCTTCAACTGGTCTCAGTGGTGTCAGAAAGATGAATTTCCTCCTGAGCCTTTCTTCCCTACTCTGAGTTGTCTCAAGTACTTGTTCTCAACTCTGCTGCTGATGTCCATATGATTTGGTAACTGACTCATCTGTTCTCTGCCTCAGCTTCCCTACAATTTGAAAGGAAAAACTTCCATATGCCTTTTACCTCCTGTTTAGCTACTTTAAATTCCTGGTTGAGGGGCACATACAGAGTAAGTTGAAAATAATCAGTACATTTACAATCCAATTTTGAGATCAGCAGAAGCAAAGAAGGGGACAAGATAACGTATAAAATCCTGGAAGGTTCAGACAAATGGAACCTTTCAGTTTAAACTAAAACTTTATTTTGGAATTCCTTAAAGAGAGACTGGAAGTCTGCCACAGTGTAATAGTCTTACATTGTAGGAAACCAAGAATGCCTCAGCCTCTTCTTGACCTATATAGTTCACAGATATTAACTAGGTTGTGCAAGTCTGAACTGTTCTTTTTATAAAGTATAAAGAAGAAAACTTTACAGGTTGATTTTGCGTGCTCAGAAATAAACACCTGAGACCCACGTAGTGCAGATTCTCACTATTATTTAACCCCAGCTTTTAACATTGGTTTGATTGGTATCCACAAAACCCTTGTGGCTGGGGAAATAGCACATCTCATCAATTTTCTTGATGGCATGCAGTCAGTTGCTTTTAGAATATTAGATTTGTGAAGGCATTTTCTGTTGGCTTCTGCAAGATTAAATTCATTTCACAAGAACCCCACTGGGAAAATTAACTTTTATCATTGTGAGTTAGTATGCCCATGAGAACATGGGAAATACAGCTTAATTTCACTGCATTTATTCTTGGCATTTCTGTCATGTCAGGGAGTTAAGGTCTCGTGTTATAAAGAAACTCAGTAGGGTAGTGGCTCAAGGAGCCATAACTAATGGAAAAGGACTGAGTTGGATTTGGCATCATAAGGTTTTGCTGTGTGATGTAGCACTTTACTGTTTTACAAGTGGAGCTTCCACTGATGCATTTGGAGCTGGTACATGCCACAGAGACCTTTGAGAAAGGAAACTGTGCTTGGATATATAAAAGGGATGAGGAATGTCGTATTTCTGTTGGCGTTATTCAAAAGCCAAGTATTGTATCCATTGCAGAGTCTTGTAAGAGACTGCTGAATTATATGGATGTGGGTAATTATATGGAGCATGAGGACTGGATTGAAGGTTCCTTAGATGTCCTTAGCCGTAGTGAGAGGCAGGCCCCTGGATTTTGCAATATGAGGTCTGAATGATGTTCTTTCTAGCACTGTAGGAACCCAGTGTTTGCCAAGGTCTAAGGAAAGACTGGAATGACATTTGGAGCAGTTTATTTTAAGGTGCAAACTAAATTTAAAGATCAAACTGAATTTTAAATGCATATTTAAAGGTGACTTTATTCTGCAAGTTTGGATTTGTCCTGCTGTGGAATCTAGCCAAGAAAACATTACTGGATTTCCAGCCCTAAAGGTAATGCATGTTTGATTTCAGGTGTGGCTGTCCTCATAAACTAAAAAATATGTCCATCCGAGGCCTGAAGAAGAAACAACCAAAGACTTTTAAAGTCAAAATTATAACAGTGGATGCTGAAATGGAGTTTAGCTGTGAGGTAAGAGTCCTCAGCAGAATGCCAGAAAGATGGAAACTGACCTTTGTATGAGCAAGATATACATTTGAAACGTTCAGGTTATCAGTTCATGGATGGTCTTAAAACTGATCTGTTATTTTTAGAAGCAGTGGATTACTCAGGCTGAGATACATTCTTTTAAAAAGCACTGGTCAGGATTTAAAGCTGTTCCATGAAATCTATTTGACTCTGACACTGCTAGATTAGCAGTAAGCCTGCTTTCTTCATAAACATTCCAGCACATGATGCAGGACTTGTTTGTGTATATACCTACGTTGAATTGTAGAGTCATAGAATGGTTTGGGTTGGAAAGGACCTTAAGATCACCCAGTTTCAAGCCCCCTGCCATGGACAGGGACGCTACACACTAAACCATGTCACCCAAGACTCTGTCCAACCTGGCCTCAAACACTGCCAGGGATGGAGCATTCACAGCATCCTTGAGCAGCTTTGATAGAGAACTCTGGTCAGAGCTGATCCTGAAATGTTGCTTATAAAGTAATTTATAAAATGGTACTTTTGTGCTCAGCTGATATGGGATGTTCTCTTCGAATTTCCTGTGTGTAAACTCCAGTTTATTTCTTTTAACTACTATGGCTGTTTTGTATCTCTGGGCAGAAGGCAAAAATGATCAAATGAAAAAGCTAGCTTTTCTTCTGGTAGTTATGGCACTCTAGTAAATTGGATAGACGAATCATGACTGCAGGAAAATATGGAAGAAAATAAATGCAGCGAGTGAAGAATTGGGCTGCACTATTGAGAAGACAGAACTGTGCCTGATTAATTCCTAATCATCCAGCAAAAGCAAGAAGATACACAGTTACTGGGAGACGAGGAGTTAGAAAACTGAGGTCCAATGGGACTGGCAATTCTAATAAGACCCTTGAGTGTCTTGTGGGGCATTTAGTATTTTC
>JARCZZ010029622.1:105741-133224 GCA_030323915.1 Brotogeris chrysoptera
TCCAGATAGTACCTAAAAGTTCCTCCTCCCCTATTAAGTTTTTCATGGTGGACCAAAGCAAATAGACAAAATCATCTTTTTAACATGTAGCCAAATAGAAGAAACAGATGTACAGCCTCCTCAGTGCAAAAATGAGGCCTCATACATGTGTGAATTCTGGAGCTTTTAATCAACATTTGCTCTTGGTAGAGCCTGGCTACTAAATTACTCTAGAATACAGGCTCCTGTTTATTTAAATCAGAGTAGCATAAAGCCTTGGCGCCACAGAAATAACTGAGGTATGTGAAAAATGGATTTGCTTTTACTGTTTAGCATTTCTGCTCTGTGCCCTGACACTCCTTTGATTTCCTTTGGCCCTCTCTCAGTCTCTCCAATTTGTATAGAATATGGAATAAGATTTTTACAAATACTAATAAAGCCTTGACATGTCCTAGGACATGGATAGTACAATTGTCATTCCCCATGCTCAGAAAGTCCTTGATTCTGTGGTTAAGGACTGTAGCTGCTCTGTGAATGTTTCTCTGGAGGAGTGGAAGAGGAGGTAGAGCATGGTAGCTATTGCACCTTTGCTGTGGACAGGAGTAGGCATATTTCATTGAAACACTAAAGGGAAATAAGAGTTCATAGGAGAAAGGCAAATGGTAGCCTAGTTGGCCTGACTAAAATGAAGCAAATTAATTCAAATCATTCCTGGTTTTCTGAATTTCCTTTTTCTCTTTTAGATGAAGTGGAAGGGAAAGGACTTGTTTGACCTGGTGTGCCGAGCGCTTGGTTTAAGGGAGACTTGGTTCTTTGGCTTGCAGTACACAATAAAAGGAATGTGCACCTGGTTAAAGATGGACAAAAAGGTATAGAAATCAAAATATCAAAGTGGCAGTTTTCTTCTTATGAAAAGGTTTACTTATTTAAGCACAGGAGCTGAAGGGGAATATGTTACATGAAAGCTTCATTTTAGATGGTATCACTATTTTAAAACTGAAGTTTGTTCTGTTATTTAGTCTGATTGCTTCTGTCACAAGTGACCTGAATTGATAGATGGTCTGATTGCTAGTAGATTAAAGCTCAGCATTGCCCTCTCTTCTAAAATATGTGAAGGCTGCATTAAGTGGGTTATTGTCTGCTTTCTGATTTTCCCCTGGAATATTCTTTTGAGACACTTATGTACTATTTTTGTTGCTGATTTTATTTTATCTGTAAACAGGTTTTAGATCAAGAAATCCCTAAAGAAGATCCCATTAGCTTTCATTTTTTGGCTAAATTCTACCCAGAGAAGGTAGAAGAGGAGCTATTACAGGAAATCACCCAGCATTTATTCTTCCTTCAGGTCAGAAACAATTTTTAACCATAAATTCCTTCTGTATTTACCCCAATGCTTTTGTATTGTCTTTGGTCTTGTTGGCAGCTGTTAGTCTCAATGATTTTGCTGGCTAAAGTTGTATCAGTGTCTCTGTAAAGATCTTGTTTTTATGAATACAAGCATCTCTCCTGACTGCTGTGCTTTTGTGTCCTGGTAAAGCTGAATGTTGTTTGCCTTCTTCAGGTTTTTGTTCTCTTCATGGCTTCTCTTACTGTTTGTACTAGGAATGGGAGTTAAATTGCTGAGACCTGTAGTTTCATGTAAAAGGACTTTTACACATTGCTTTTTGGGTGATAATTCCCCATAAGGACATTCCAGGCTTGTGGTGCTCCAATAGTATGTATTTAAAAAGAAAATCCATGCAAGGTTAGCTCTGCTTGAAGAACTGTGTGGCTTCTGCACTAACTGGTCAGTGCTGGAAAAGGATAAAGTGAAGCCATAATTTTTATCAGCTTCAGAAGTTATCTTGAAGATTGTGTCATCTGGTCTGCTCTGGCTGCAGCTAAGTTGGATGAAGAGAGTCTCAACAGCTCCCTGCCATCATTGTCTTAGCCCTGCTGGTGTAACTTCTCATGAAACCATTCCCTAACCTAGTTCTTTCAAAATGAGCAGGATTAGGAGAGACCTGTTATTAGATGTACGCAGTGTGGGGGAGTGACTACACAAGCAGTCATGGTGGCAGATGTGAAGGTGGAGAAGAGGGAAAGAATGGTGATAAGCAGTTGGGAGTGATGAACTTTTTCACCTGTATGAGCTGCAGATGGAACAAGACCTGTGACTACAGCCTATCCCCGAAACTAAAACTTGCCAGTTCCTAAAAATAGCCCAGGGGATTACTGGGAGATCTCGTGTATGACTGTAGAAGGCACAATCACTAGAAAACAAGAGCTCCTAACCTGTCCTCTAACTTTCATTTAGGACTGCGGGGGAAAAAAGATCATAGAATTTGATAGCCATTCTGAAGTGCAGGTTTGTTCATGTAGCAAGTTTCAAAAGGAGTGGAGCAGCACACACAGCCAGGACTCAAACAGAAGACTGACCACAATGTGTGATCCTTTAAATGACAAAGTCTAGAGGCATCATCATGTTGTCTGATAGCCCCTGGATGACAAATGCCCTTCCCTTGGTATAGGGTTGGTATTCTGAACATCCAGACTCGCACACACTGAGTTGTGCCAGTGAAATTAGCCAGCTTGAGTTGTCCTCCCTACCCCATTGAACTGGATGCGTGCTGCTCATGCTAGCAGGTAAATCCCCAGCCCTGGGAAATCCTCATTACAGATACAAAACCTATTTCAGCTCTGCCATAGGGGCATCTACTGAGGAGCTGCAGGACAACAGTACTGTCCTCAAGAGCAGAGCTGTTGCTGTGTGAACACAGCTTGGTCTGTAGACTGTGGTGGTTCTTAAAAATTCTCACAAGATGAAAGCCAGTAAAACCAGTAATTAACCCCACACATGCACTGATGGTAGTAACTTTGCAGAGGCAGCTTTTTTATTTGCCACTTGTTTTCTTTTGTCCCAGAAATTGTTAGGGATCTCCATTTAAAAAGCAGATGAAGGAGCAAACTCTTGGTGTGCAGTGCTTTGTTATCAAAATTAAGATGCATCAATGACAAAAAGCCATACTGTGGCTCTGTAGCTGCAGAAAGAGGCTGTATCTGTAGCAATAGACAATCAGGCATTGAGCTTTGGTTGGTTAGCTGTTTGTTCCCATGTCTGTAACATCCAGCTTCTCTCCTGAGTTGCTGTGGAGTTCCTCTGCCAATTACAGCCTCCTGGTGTGTTCCTTTATTCTGACCGCTTTCAGCAGTATGTGCTTGTGCAAGTAGATTGGGTGTAAAGTCAGTCTGCATCCGTAAATAAACACAATAAACACATTTCTTCCCTGAGGAGGATGTATTAATGAAGTAATGGGAAAAGGCTGTTCTGAGGGTTTATATGCTAACTCGAACTTCATCCAGAGCCCTTAACCACTTGGCAGTTTGCTTCTGAAGCTAATTTTGGAAAAGAATGAGGGGCAGAACACTTTTCCTAGTCTTTTAATCCTGATTTTGTTCACTTTCTTCTCCTCGAACCTGCCTTGACTAGCAGATATGCAATTAGCAAATTCCTCTCATTCCAAAGGAGAAAAACAAGACCAAAACAAATTTGAACTTGCAGTTTCCTGACTATAAGAACTTCAGATCACACCTGGATGCTAATAGGAAAAGCATGTACAGACATCTGGATGCCTCCACATTTCAGCTCTTCCTGACTATTCAGACCTTTACAAATTAATGTGGTGTAACAGCTTTTTGCGAAAAGGTGTGAATAAATGTGAACGACTAAAGCTAAACACTGTCTGTCTCCAGATCAGGTAATTTGCTTCTTCATAAAGAAGCGTAACAAAATGCCCTTGTAAGAACCGATTTATCTGGAGTTGTTCTAAATTCTCAAATGTATGATTTGCACCATGGAGTATGAAAGTTGGAGCTTTCCAATTTGGAAGAAAAGTTGTTTCAGTCTTTTCATTCTTTCCATTTTAACAGCTTACAAAAGATTTTCCTTGTACTATTACTCAGGTTCATACATTGGGCTCACAAGAGACTACATTTGAAAGAAAAGCTTTCTTGATGGTTCATTTTGGTTCACAATACCTATGGTGCCAAAGTGTATTTGTAAGGAGAGCTCCATGCTATCTCAAGTGATTTTTCTTCTTGGAAATGTTTAAGACTGTGCATTATGCAGAATTTCCTTGTCTTGTGCTTGTTAGTAGTCTGAATATATTACACCTGAGAGGAGGATTTGTGAAGATTAATTTCCCCTTCCCTCTAGGTTTTCAAGTAAAAATTACACGTCTGATTTAAATCAAGCAGGATCTTCCAAACTATTACACCTCTGATCTCGGTAGCACCATGGATTATTAAAATGAAATGAATGTTAATATTCTCTTTACCATTTATACTGGGCTTTTGTTTTTAAGCCCCTATGTTTTTGTTGTGCTTAGACCACTGTAACTGAATAAATTAAGTGGTCTATTGTGGAGTCTTGTTTATTCTCTCATTCTGAAAAGCTAAGAGAGCATTCTGAGAGCACAAGACATACTGAAAACTGTAGTGATGCAACAAGGGGGAATGGGTTTAAACTTAAACAGGGGAAATTCAGGTTGGATATAAGGCAGAAGTTCTTTACTGTGAGGGTGGTGAGGTGCTGGAACAGGTTGCCCAAAGAAGTGGTAGATGCTTCATCCCTGGCAGTGCTCAGGACCAGGTTGAACAGAGCCTTGGGTGACATGGTCTTGGGTGAGATGTCTCTGCCCGTGGCAGGCGGGTTGGAACTGATGATCTTAAGACCTTTTCCAACCCAAACCATTTTATGATTATGGTTTTCAGTATGTCTCTGGCCTTGGCAACATTAGTCGGGTGGACAGCCCTGGATAATCTGGTCTAGTTGGACCTGCTTTGACTAGATGGTCCCTTCCAATCTAAAAGTTGATGTTTTACATGTTGTACAGGTAACTTTTTTCAAAGCAGGCAGAGAAAGAATTGTTGAAAGGGATTAAATTAATAATAATTAACAATTTTATAATCCATTCTTTTTCAAAAGTTGGGATAATTTTTTTTCCCATTAAATGCAGTGCTAAGTAAAAGCTTCCTGTGTCTCTGAATGCCATTTTGTTGCTGTTATTGATTCATAATGGAGACGTTTGCCAAGTTACAGTCTGGGCATGTCTAGTTTCATTTCAAGCCTGACATTAAGTTCCAACTTTGAGCTTCTTTAACTTGCTCCCTTTTTCTCTTGATTTAGGTTAAGAAACAGATACTGGATGAGGAAATCTATTGTTCTCCAGAAGCAACAGTTTTATTGGCTTCTTATGCTGTTCAGGCCAAGGTTTGTGCATATAAGTGCTCTTTTTTAAGTAGATTTTTTTGTCCTTTTTTAATCAGCACATTTACATGGTGGTGTGTAAAATACAACAGTGCTAAAATTTGCTGTTAACGAAGTTGGTCATCCTCGGAGGTACAGGCACAGCTAGAAAAATAAGCATTAGATGCTAGTACAAGGATTTTGGTATTATATACTATGCTTTTGCAACTTAAAGGATTTTTTTGGACCTAATGATGTAAAGTAGTCTTTTTCCCAGCTAGAATGGTTTCCTGTTGGTTTAAAAATTGTCCATGGATACAGCAGGTGCTGACACCAGAGCTCAAAATAGAATGATTTAGGAACTCTCAGTACATAGTTCACTTTGTGCCACCAAGAGCCAAACTTGTGCAGTGGCAGGAGGTGAACACAAGTTCTTAGCAGGGCTGGCCCTCTGCAGTAGCCCTGTCTATGTAGAGTAGCTATAGGAGTGAGTAGGGGAGCTTACGCTCCTGCACGTAGCCTGTAGTTCAGAGGAGGGTATGAAGTCATGGAAGATTCCTTCATATCTGCAATAACCAAGAGCAGCAGGCTAGGGCTGAAGTCTAAGGTTACAGACCCCCTATGCATGGAGCCACATGCACAACACAAAGACTGGAAGGAACTTCCATGGACCTGTTTATTAGGTGTTACCCTGTCTACAAAAGAACTGAATCAAAATTTGTCTCAAGCAATTGCATTAAACTGTGCAAGTGACAAGTTCTTCAGCATTCTGAATCTAATAAACTAAAGTATCTTTTCTTTTCTTGGGACAGTATGGTGACTACGACCCAAATTTTCATGAGCCAGGCTTTCTAGCACAAGATGAGCTTTTACCCAAAAGGGTAAGTCTTTATTCTTTATAAAGCCAAATCTTTAAGTCCACTCTTTGCAACAGATATTGCTGTGGAATTAACCAGGGCATTAGAAACTGTTTGCATCTGCCCTGAGCTTGGCAAAGTGGCCAAGCTGTGAACTGCATTGCTGCATTCATGTTGCTTGGGAGAGGCACCACATGTATCTGTATCTTCAAAGGAAACCAAACTCCTTTTCTGTGTAGGTCCTGAGGCAGTATCAACTGACAGCAGAGATGTGGGAAGAAAAGATTACTGCTTGGTATGCTGAGCACAGGGGTATTGCCAGGTATTGAAATTATTTCACTCTTTGTAAATCTGATGCATTTCAGTAACTGGTTACTTGCTGTCTTCAGTGAAGTTTGGCTTTTGTAGAATGAGCTAAGACATTTTGGTTTCAAAGCTGTGATGTTAATAGGTTAATTTGTAACTAAGGATGAAAACATGCACCATTCTGGGGTAAAAAGCATCTTTACTTCATCTGGTGTAAAAAGTGTCTTGTGTAGGGCTCCAAATGCTTGTAAACTGGGTTTGCTTTGAAGTGAACGGAGAAGCTGAGGGTTCTTGCAGAGCTTCATGACCTAACATACCTAAACCAGGAGTCTTGTCTCATCTGAGTCCCTGTATGCCAGCAGAGGGAAGTTCCTGCAGAAGGTCTGAGTTGTGTTGAGTTTACAATTAGCCCTAAGAGTTTTGTTTAAGGCCATTAGCTACCTGGAGTTGCTGGTGTCTGCCCTATGCAGCAGCTGCCTTTCTGGAGCCTTATCACACCAGTCTTCCCCTAGAATAAACAGAATGAATCTGATATATTTTATCCCTTGTGAAATTGTGGCTCAAATGTTGGAAGTGTACTTAGCAGGGAATCAAAACAGTAAAGACACAGCATCATAGTTCCAGGACTGAGTTTTAGTGCTAGTCCATGTGGACATACAGCTACTTTGAGACATTCAGCATGTCTGGAAATTCAATTAAACAAGAAGTAGGAGCTGCTGGCTCCCAGAGGCAGCCTTTCCTAGTATTTCGGTTCAATTTCTCCTTGGCTGTTCTAGATACTTCTTAGCACTGTTTTCACTGAATATTTTCCTCAAGACTTATTGATGCCTCACCTCAAAGGGAGAAGAATGGTGGGTGGAGAGATTCTCACCCTTCTTTGGCCTCTGCCCAAAGCTCTGTTTAGAGTTTGTTCAAGGCTCCTTTCTCAATGAATTCTATTTCCTGAAAGGAATACGCTCATGTCATGGAAAACAATGGTAGGGTAGGTTTTCAAGGTATAATAATGATGGAGCAGCAGCATTAACATGAGGATAAGACTGGACTTGCATTTCAATAAAGTTTACACTATATATATATTTTCAAAATAGGTACAGCCTGACTGTATTCCTTAGTGATGCTGTTTTTATTATCCTTTTCCTATTATTGAAAGTAAAATGGGAAAACTTAAGAAAGTACAAAGGAGCAGACTGCCTCTTTTCTAAGTGGAAATGTAGAGCCAGCTAGGAGAGGAAGGTTGGAAAGGAGTCTCCAAGTATAACCATGACCTTATTCTCTAGGGATGAAGCTGAGATGAACTACCTGAAAATTGCCCAAGACTTGGAAATGTATGGGGTCAATTATTTCCCAATTGCTGTAAGTGCTTTATTTTAGCAGTTTTCAGTTGCTGTAGATGATAGTACTGTCCTGTGAAAACCCTCCAGTGAGTTTGGATCTGGGATTCCTGACTTCTGCTTTTCTCTGCTGGTGGTGGGTTGTCTACTGATTGTCCTGACTTGGTTGACTTGCCTGCTAAGTGGGGAGATGAATAAACCAGTTAATGTTTTACAATCTGACAAAGGGCTTTGAGTAGCTCTGGGTATGTAAAGGGGAAGAAGGAGAAGCAGACTAAAAGTTTGAGCTACTTTAGGCAACCTGGAAGACTGGGTTTATTAGCTAGCAGTGACATTATTCACAGTATTCAGTGGAAACATCAATTTCCTAAAAATCCAGATAAATATCAATGTATTAGAGTGTGGTTCTTGTCTGTGGTTGTTTAATGTCACTGTAAATGGCATTTACTGGTATCTGTTGCTTTTTTTAGCAAAATAAAAACCACACAGATCTCCTACTTGGAGTTGATGCCAAAGGTATTCATATCTACAGCATTAATAACAGGTTCTCTCCAAATAAGTCATTTGAATGGAGTGCTATCAGAAACATTTCCTATAGTGAGAAAGAGGTATGGTGGCTTTGATGTATTATTCTTTTTATATGGGCATGGGTGTGGACTGGGATTCTTGGAACAGGCTGAAAGCTGTCTCTGTTTAAAGAAACTGGGAGAGAAGGGGGAAATCCTGGGGAGTTTTGTTACAACGCTAGAAATAACAGATCTGCCTTTCAGATGTGCTGCGTATCCTCGGTTCCCCCAGGAGACAGAGGCTGCTCTGAGCTCTCCAAACTTGTGGAGCCCTCTGTTCTGGTTCCCTCCCTGCTGCTTGGCCTTTGAAAACAAGTGTGTTGCTCTGTAAAAAAGATGTTATGAATGCCTCCTTCCTCAGTTATCTCAGCAGGAATGAGATGATCTGTTAAAACTTAATGCCATTTTCACATGCAGAAGCTGTCCTTGTAGATGAGTTTTTTTGAAGCACAGTGGCAAGAGAAGACATGCAGGGAGATCCACGTTTTCCTGCCTGAATTCTGTCAGATTGTCAGTGAATGATTTTGGTTGACAGCACAACCCTGCCATTGCAATTCCAGTGTAATTTCAGGGCCCATCTTTTACTTGTAGGAAGTACTGTGGGGAGTGGGTGAAATTCAGTCTCATTACAAATCATGTGGCTACATGGAAGGCTATAATCAGAAAAACAAATCCAGGAAAACTACACTGGTACTGGAATTCATCAGCCAAAGGATAGCACAGCCTGTTCCATTTTCGGCAAGCCTTTTGGAGAACATTGAGGAGGAGGTTTGCTGTCTGGAGTTAGACGTGCACACATTAAATCAGGCAGGAGTTCTGCCTCTGAAAAGTTTGATCCATGCATGACGTTAAACTTCCTTCTGGTCTTGAAATGAACTGCTTTAGCTCCCTATTGCTGGGAAGTTGGGCAGCCCTATATTAAAGCTCCACTATATTCAGCGGCACATTCACGGCCTGTTCCTCACAAGGCAATATATTCAACCAGTTGTTACCTACGAGGTGAAACAAGCTGTAGGACATTATGATCTTGGTGACTCAGCTGGCCTGAAATTATACATTGCATTGTAAATGGATTGTAGGAATACAAATTGTAGTGCTAGCTAACCCATGAGTCACAGCGAACAGGATCTTAAAGAATGGAGCTGTGTTTGTTATGCAGCCAAACTGTGCACATCATAAGAAGTGAAACAGTGTGTACTGACCTGGCAGCATGAAAGCTCTTCATGTCCTCTGGAAACAGCTTGGGAGATAGGACTGAAATGTGAGGAAGCAGGAACTCCAGGACTGTTATGGTCAGAAGAAGTCATTCTTCAGGCCTTGATACATTTCTTTACACCTGCAGTGATTGGTATTCAGAGATGTTTGATTTCTCCCTGACTTTTAAGTATATGACTGCTTCTAGGGGTTAATGTATTCTGTTTTCCTGATAACCTGTGCTTGTTCCAATGTTCTCAGTATAGTGTGCAATTGTGCAGGTGGGTTTATTATGAAAACCACCATCCAAACTGGCACTGGGGTGGGTCTGTGGGAGGCTTTATCTTCTAAAGTGTGGGAGCAGATAAGGAACCTGGATAACAGCAACCCAGGTTCTGATTCCTTTGAGCAAAAACATTTCTGCATCACTCTCTCCACACTTGTGCCATAAATCACTGCTTTCCTGGAGAGAAGTGCAGATGGGCTAAAGTTTGCTTTAGTATTAATAGTTTCAGCTTTGTTTTTCCTCCTTCTCACTGTGTTTTCTTTTTCTCTTTTGCCTGTATAGTTAACGATTAAACCTCTTGATAAAAAAGCAGAAGTCTTCAAGTTCTTTTCCTCTCAACTCAAAGTAAACAAATTGGTAAGTGTCCTGCTTTCCTTCTTTAAAGCTGAGCCTAGTAATACTGACTGATATCTGAGTAAGAAATAGTGTTTCTAAAATCTATTGAGCTTCAGCATGTGTTTTCATGAGGATTGTTTTATCCAGGAAGTCAGGGTGCCGTATATTTGTCTTCTCTGGAAAGGGGAGATGATGGGTGGAAAGCAAGATGCAGAAGAAGGCCCAAATGACAAAAAGAAATCCAGTATCTGGAAGCAGAGGGTGTAGCATATGGAAAGGTGCAAAGCCACTGCAGCATCCGCCTATCTGGCTGCTGTAGGTTCTTAATCAGCTACTGCTTCTCCTTTGCTGCAACAAGGAAGGGACCTAATCAGCTGGCTAATTGCATCAGCACTGATTGCTTCCTAACACAGCCACAGGGGCTGGGGCACTTCTCAGTGAGCTTGTGGAGGGGCCATTGCAGGTGTCTGTTCCCACAGCTACATCTTTTGTACTCATGGGCTTAGATCTATTGCCTGTTCTTATTCAGGAAATGGAAGAAGAACAGAAGGAACCCCTCCTCCTGTTATGAACTTTTCTGAGCTATTATGTACCTAGGTATGCCTGCCGTGGGTGCTGATTTGCTTGGAAGGAAAGCAACTGCAAGTACTAGTGCTGAAGTCAGAATAGTGAGCTTCTGTCCTGTGAGGCCAATGTGGGGCTCTTCGTGTCTCTGGCTGGGGCACAAGTACTTCAAAATCACTTTTGCTTTGCTTTTCCTATTCAGATTTTGCAGTTGTGCATTGGAAACCATGACCTATTTATGAGGAGAAGAAAAGTGGACTCAATAGAGATCCAGCAAATGAAAGCACAAGCCAGGGAAGAAAAAGCTAGAAAAAAGGTAGATTCTTTCTCCTCTATTGTTGAAAATACTGATTATTATTTCAGCTGGTGCCCTTGCTGTCCATGCACTGCATCAGTATGTGTGGGAGGTGAGAAAGTGCAGCAGGATTGGATGTGGGAACAGCTCTGGTGTGTATACAGCATCTGAGGATGTAAGTGATGTTTGTGAAACCGAATCAGTGATCGCAAAGATTTGGGGTACGTAACAGATTGATCCAAGTGCTCTTCCAGAGGTCTGAAATAACCAGTATTACCTGTTAGAGTTGTTCAGTGCTGCAAAGTGCAAGCAGCTTCAGCACTGCATCTCTGGTGAGTATCAGTCCACCAGCTCGAGAGCAGCCCGTTCTTCGTTAGATTCATTTGCTGTGCTGCCTCAGGCCAAGATGAGATTCTGCTGCGAACCCACAAACGTGGTATTGCTCATTCTATTTCCAGATGGAGAATCAAAGGCTGGCCAGGGAGAAGCAGCTCCGAGAAGAAGCTGAACGAGCCAAAGAAGAGCTGGAAAGGCGTCTTTTCCAGCTGGAAGATGAAGCCAGGCAGGCCAATGAGGCCCTGGTGAGTAGCTCATTAGTCTGAATATTCTCATGCTTGACAGCCTTTCTTGGTTTAGGAGCTTCTATTTCTTATGATTCCTGTGAGAAACCAGGAATTATGGCTCAGACAAGGCTGGAGAGTTTCTGACTGCTGGTGGAGAGGGCATGCTGGAATTCCTGGGGAATCTTGATCTGCCACAAACTCCATTTGCTGTGAGCCATTTGCTCCTTGTATTTGGTTCAGAGTGCTCTCTTCGTGCAAAGAGGGAAGAAAGGAAGCAACCTTGGAGCTGAAATTGGGAGAAAGGGGCATGGTGCACTGGCAACTGAAAGGGACAACTTCAGTTTTTGGTTGATGTCTTTGTCCAGCTCCAAGCAAATGTGTCTCCTTGCTTTGTAGAGGTGAGCAGCAGGACGGAAGTTAGGCAATTCTGGATGCGAGGAGGAGCAGCAGACACTATAGTTATGATTACTGTACTTTTTATTTTAAGGAATAATATTTTTATCACTTGATCTTTTGGGAAAAGATGTCCTCTTCTGACTGTTTGCAGGGCTGGTTTAGTAGATGCTAGACAGGGTGACTAAGAAAAATGGTTTCTTCTTAGCTCCGGTCCCAGGAAGCAGCAGAGTTGCTGGCTGAGAAAGCTCAGATTGCTGAAGAAGAGGCAAAATTGCTGGCCCAGAATGCTGCAGAAGCTGAGCAAGAGCGACAGAGGCTGGAGATCACAGCTCTGAAAACCAAGGAGGAGAAACGGCTGATGGAGCAAAAGATGCGGGAGGCAGAGCTGATAGCGGTGAAGCTTGTGAAGGAGTCTGACCGGAGGTTAGGTTTGCTTAAGCAAGGTTATGTGGCTCTACAGGGATGCCTGGGTGGAGAATGTGCTGCTTTTCTCAGCTAAGCCTGGGAATAACAGTGACTAAGCCTTCCTGCATCTTATTTGTTTCTCCTGGTACAGGGTGGTTGTGATGCAGGTCAAGAAGTTTCCAGAGAATCAGATGCAAGGCTTTAGAGATGTTTAGTGTTACAGATCCAGAATGCCGAAGCCTTTGCTATGGAGTGTTATCTAAAGAGCACTGGATGCCTAGCTATCTACCTTTACCAGTTTGTATACCCTGAGAGTTAGGAGGCTGTTCTCATTTATTAGTACCAAGTGGTGGTCTCTTGTATCCCTTTAAGATCTCTGAGAACTGTAAATCAGGTATGCTCCTGTGGAGCATAAACCACTCTGAGTTTGCATGTTCCATATAATGCCTGAAGATGCAAAGCAGACTACTATTGACAGAGGATGTTTAACTTGCTATTAAGGGCCTTCTGCTTGTTTTTAGGACACTGCCAAAAAGCTTGCCAAAATAAATTGCAGATTATGTTGCACCTCTCCCCACCTTGGGAACGATCTCTGACAGCCTGGAGCATCTGTATCAGCAGGTCATAACTGAGCCCATGGAAATTAGGAATAGGAAAAACATGTTCATTCAGCCAGTTTGAGCAGGATTGTGCTTGAAAGCAATCCTGCTGTGTCCACTTAGTTCTCCATCTGAGCAACCCGCTGCAAGTATCTCTGGGTAAAAGAATAACTCACAGTAATGGATCTTGTTCTCTGGAAGCTAGTGAGGTGCATAGCTCTGAAATCTATGTCTTGCTTTATACTGGAAATCATCATTCATGTCAGGTTATTTGTCTTACAGAGCCAAGGAAGCAGAGCATCTGAAACAAGATCTGCATGAAGCCAGAGAGGCTGAACGGAAAGCAAAGCAGAAACTCTTAGACATAACCAGGCTTAATTATCCTGTAAGTTCCTGCCCTATTGGGCACCACTTCATCTTCAGAGATAGTCAGTAGTTGATTGCATTTTTATAGCCCCCATCAAGCTGGCATGTCTGCATCCAGCTGGGGGACAAAGACCTGAAGGACCAAGTGGTGCTTGAACATGGTGTAGCTAGGATGGAAATTGTATTTGTTCAGGGCAGTGAGTCAGGATGATAAGAAAGGCAAGACAGAAGTTAAACATAGGACTGCTGTTGGGACTCAGGGAGCAGAGATTGTCTTGCCTTCATTCATGCCCAGTATTTGTGCCATCTCAGTTGGGCAATACCTTGTGGAGGTTGTTGTTCTGAGCCAGCTGTGTTGTCCTGTCATGTGCATAGCCTATGAGTGTCTTTAGGCAAGGCAGATGAAGCTGTCACCAACAAGAAGGCAGCTGTGTGCCGCAACTCCCTCCTCTGCTCCAGTGTTGCTGAAAATGGGTTTCCATTGTCTTCTGAAATACATAAGAACATTGCAGCCCTTGTGTCTGTGTGCTGTGGACTTCAGCAGTTCATCTGGGGCCACGCAGGTAGAGGGGAAGGGCTGCAGGAGCATCCATGTGTCTCAGAATCCATGGGTAGCTTGTGAAATGGCTCAGCATGGCGTTCTTGCAGAAACTGGGGAGAGAAGCCACAAATTGAACAAGCAGGTTTCATTGACAGTGCTTGTGTCACCTCTTTCAGCACATGGTCAAGTACCCGCAGTACTCGCTAGCTGACACCAGAGATGCCAACTTTGACAAAGGATCTATAAAGCTGGATTTGAAGGACATTGACCTCAAGAGACTATCCTTTGAGATAGAGAGAGAGAGGTATCATTATGCTTATGGTGTAAATAAAGGAGTATGTTCATCATGGAAAGTACAGAAAGGAAAAAAAAGTAGTATCTGGGAATCACAGTTCATCCTTTTAACATTTCAGGATGGCCTCCTACTTGCACATACATCTGCAGCCTTTTACTGAGCTGGCGTGGATTATGTCTGTGTAAGACTAGCTATTCACACAGACGAAGAGTGTTCTGGTGGTATCAAACCCTAAATCCAGAACCTTTCTGTCTTGGAGAGCTTTATGTCAGGGGCAAACTTTGCTGGTTTAACAACACGTTAGAGGACAGAAGTTTCCCTCTAGTGTTGAAGTGTGGTATTGCTTTGATCTAATACATGGAGAGGTTTTCCCTCTTTTGGTCTAGAAGGAAATGCTTGGTAAAAAGTTAGTAAGTGTGTGAATGCTGAAGGGTGGAAGTGAACCCCCTTCTCACTGGGTCAGGGGGCTGCCTATCAAAACCCCAAAATGTAACTAAGACCTTCATCTGTCCTCCTTCCACACACACCAGTTCTTGAGCTATGTCATGCCAATAAGCTTTTTGTCTCTAACATGTGGCCTGCAGGCTAGACTACTTAGAAAAGAGCAGAAAGTTTGAAGATCGACTGAAAGAACTGAAATCTGAAATTCATGCTTTGAAACTAGAAGAAAAGCAGTCTGGGCTTTACTCTCACTGGAATGAAGTCCTGGGATCCTTGGATCGCTCCTTAGGAAATGTACGTACCCCAAATACCTGTCACCTTTTCAGCATGAGCCATTAAAGTGAATAGTATGTGTGTGCCAAATATGGTTGCTGTGTTTCAGTTCAAGGCACAAGCTGCAATACCCTTGATAGTAAAATACTAAAAGTGTGAACACAGACAAGGGAAATTTCATGTCAAAACATCCAAGAAATTTTTCCTGGGCAGGATACCAGTACCATAAGCAAAAAATACTTTATTTTACAGATTATGAAATCACAGTAAGGGCTTAAGGTCTTGGAGCAACCTAAATTGTTGTAACTTAATAACACATTTAGATGTGGTTCCTCATAGTTTGCATCACATTCTCATTCACGTGCTTTGTGGTTGCTGAAAGTCCTGAGTCTTGATGTGGGTTTTTTTTTTCTCAAGGCAGTGAGGAACTAAACCCAGATTTCTGTTGAAGTTTCTTGTTATTTATATAAACATTCCGGCGTCTTCTTGAACCAGTGCAAGACTAGGGCTGGATTTGCTTTTCCAGGTTGTTCCACGTGGCAAAAGTGGCTCCAAGTCAATGATTCTAGAGAGAGAACGGAGGCTTGGAAAAATGATGAGGGAAGAGGGTCTTTATTTTCTATCTCTGTATCTGATGTTCTTTTGGGCTTAATAAGAGTTGAGATAGAGAGGGTATTAAATTTCTGTGTGCTCTTTTAAAGACCCCATCATGGATGAAAACCTTTGAAACTGGAGATTCATTGGATATAAGTCTTCGAAGACCTTCCCCTGCTTACTTGTTAAATACTACAAGCAGCTGGCCCTGTACCAACAAAATTCAGCACACGGTGCCAGTGGAAAAGTCCTCTTTTCAAGCCAATTCCTTGGTTGCCAGCAGTGTGGGCACAGGAACTGGAAAACAGATTATAAAGGTAATCAGATTTGTAAGTAAATCCTAAATACTCATTGAAAGTGTATTGTTCAGAGTGGTCAATAATGCCTGGCTTTAGGGACCTGTTTTGTCACAGCCTCTGAAATGATGAGTCAAGGTATGGCTGTTGCATGGTTTGAAGACCCTGCACTGGTGTGCACCATTTGGGACTGTTCATAACTTAAGGCCGTCTGGTTTTTTGCATGATCTAAGCTGGAATGCAAAGCTGTAAGTGTTGGTAAATGAACCAGAAATGCCCTACTCTGTAGTAGGAAGATCTGTGTTAAATTTTATTTGTATCATCCAGGCTTGGAAATGAGAATATACCCCCAGGTGCAGAGAGCTTAAAACATATTGTGCCTGTATCTCGGGTTTATTGGTGTCTTAAAATAGGTAATCCCTCTTTTAAGGGCAGGGAGTAAGATACCAGTAAGTGCTTAGACTTCCAAAAGTTCAATTCTCTTCCAATGTGTTCGCTGTCAAAGAGTCCTGAAGCACTAATGAGTGAAAAGAACTGCAAAGACATGCAGTCTTGAACAGTGGGAAGGAAGTCACCTTTCTCTTGGCTATGCTAATTGTGCAGGGTGTTGGTAATAAAGAAAGCTTGATGTTTGTTGCTGTTCTATATTAACAAAACTGAGGGGGTTTAGGATTATTTAGAGGCTCTAGCATATAACATTCAAGACCTGAATCTTCAGGGTTGTGTGCTCAGAAGTAGAAGGGGCAGCTGAGTGTAGCAACAGATGAGGAAGCAGCTCTTTCTAATGCAAGTAACAAGCAACTTTTTAAGACTAACCTATCCGAATAGCAGGGGTGCTTCTTTTAAGAAAGAAGAAAAAGGTATTGCAGGGCATCTTGCTAGAGGCTTCAGAGTTGGAAGTAAAGAAGAGTAGGGCCAAAGGGAATTACTTTGTTTTAAGCAGGAGTTCAAGATGGAGCTAATTCTTCCTGTTTGATTTGTCTGTAGGTTCAGCAGCATGACTCAGATGTGATCTACATTTGAAGCTTCTCGTTTCCTTACCAGACTGGAAGGACGTTGTGGCCATATTTTTTGGCTGCTGCAAATTGCACCTATATGAGGACACTTGCACAGCTCTGTCTGCTGACAGGCAGCAGGTTAAGAGATGTGGTACTGTAGCGAGGGGGGTGCCGTTCATCTTCCAAGCAGGTAATGTAAGCTGGAAGCACTAAAACTGCCAGTGTAACATGGTATCTTTGGGTACAATAGTAAACATACAAGCCCAGAGGAGTGTTGTTTACTACTTATGCACTTTGAAGAAACACTTTATACTTCACTAAACCTTCCTCCCCCAGGTGTTTTTACACCCTGACTTACCAGTATGGTACTGTACTTATGTAGAAAGGATGCTAGGCAACAAGTGGCCAGGAGGTGTTTGGGATGAGAAGAAAACTGTCCATGAGCTTGGTGTTTACCTACACAATAGACTGATTATGTTTTCAGTCAGGTCCGTGGGACAGGAGTCCCACAGAGCTGCTCAGCATGTTAGTGTCTGCCTGCCAGCCAAATCCTTTCTTTTCCTCCCCAAACACTTCTTGGTTCGCTTAATTGATTTGCATTTCTCTGTGAGAAATCTCAGCTTTCAGTTCCAGATGTAGAAGTGGACATCTTCAAATACCTCTCATTCCTGGGGGAATCCTTTGTTTGAAATGCAAAGCTTCTCTTCTCTCTACAGTTTCTGACTCCATCAAGCACTTGCTGTTGCTTTTGCCGCTCCAGCAAACTTTGCATACATTAACTTGTTTCCCAGTTCTGTGTAATGCAGCTTGCAAATTAGACAAAGACAAAAGATGCTCTTGGTGTCTGCTAAAGTTGGACTTGTCTCTGATGGAGAGGTGCATGCAGCAAAATGTCTGCCTCATTAGTAAAACCTACTTGCATTTTCTGGTTTTGTGTGTGTTTAAGTGTCTGTTTCACCATAAATCTTCAGCCTGGGGAAGCAGACAGTAAGCAGCTGTAGCCGAAATAGTAGCACTGTTGAGCATGTGTTGTAAAAATGAATGGTGATGTTGTTAAATATCTTGTTCTGAAAGCTAAGATTAAAAAATACATTCAATAAAAAGCTTCCATTTCCACTTGCTAGTAAGAGCTTTGAGCTTAATGTTGTGTCCCTATTACAACAGCATTAACAAGGCAAGTTCCAACAACAAGCACAAATCTCCCATGTACACATCTGCAACAGACTGAGAGCACAGTGGGGGATAGTATCTGTAGCCTGCTCTGTTCTCAGACCTCTACCAGTTGTGACAGTTACATGGCAGGATGCACGTAACAGCCAACTGCAGTGGTGTCCTGATGTCAGTTTTCTCAGCCCTGAGAGTAGTTGCTGCCTTCGGCTGGCGGGTATGGAGTGTGTTAATTCTCTTCACAGCTCTGTCTGATGTGAGATGTTTGCAGACTATTGGCTATTACATATACATCTTCAGATCCATATGGGAAAAGCCTTGTGTGCAAGATGGAGAAGCTGTCAGAGGCGTCAGGCTGAAGAGGCAGATACGGTCCAGGTCACAGGCTTGGGTAGGTGATATTAGCCAGAATTTGGAAAGTGATGAGATAGGAAATGGTCCTATGGAAAACCAGTACAAACCAACTCTAAACATGGCATTCTTAGATTTGGGGTTGGGGAGGAGTGCTGGAATTTCCCTGGTTCTTATTTTCCTGTTTCCTTTTTATGTGTGTGTGTCTTGCCACAGATAATTGAAGTTGTACCTTTGTTCTGCCATGTGTGCTGGGCCTTTCTTTTGCTGTTGTATCTGAGCTGCATCATGGTATCGGGCATAGAGAAAGGGAACTGCTGCACAAGCAGGTTGATTTATTTCTTTGGACTTGGTCCAGTATATCACAATGAAAGAAAGGACAAGGTCACACTGTAAGCTTGTCGCTGCGCATGGCAGGGGGGTTGGAACTAGATGATCTTAAGGTCCTTTCCAACCCTAACTATTCTATGATTCTGTGTGCACAAGCTGTTCTCAGCCTGTTGGCTCCCAGCTATTCTTGCTGTGCATTGCTTATGTGCAGCGCCATGTTCCTGCATATTTATATACGTGTTTGAAAGAGGAGCTGGTATCTGCTGGAAGAATGCTTGTACAGCCACAGGTGAAGTCAGATGTACTGGGCTGCTGCTGGGAAGCAAAGAGAAGTGCCACCTGGGCATTAGTTTGCTTAAAACCTAAAGAAATGTTTGCAACAATTAAACTTTTATATGTTAGTGCTTCTGATGCTCATACTCAGTTGCAGAATTGACCACTTACAGCAGGCAGCTACAGATGTGCTGAGGAGGATGTGAGATTGTCTTTCAGTTGAACCAAGTATGAGAAGCGTGAGCCCTGGTTGCCCCCAGAGCAGGGAGTAGAACACAGATACTTCGTTCTAATCAGTAACTACAAGATTTGTCACCCTAAAGAGCGATTTATTTAGCTGATGATGCTGTTAGCACATTAGAACATTTGAAGCTAAACATAGAGCTGACTGGTAAAGAGCTGTGGACCAGCAGTCAGCAGATGGTGCTGCAATGCCATTCTGCCGCACAGCTTGAACAGGCTCTACAAGAGCTCGGAAAAACCTGGTTGGAAACCCTGCATCGCTCCTTGGGAATCTCTGCCAATTTGTATGTTCCCACACTAGCCTGAACTTGCTCGTGTTCTCTTCCTGGAGTTTAAACTGACAGGAGTTTTGATGGGGGATTCAAAATGTGCAAGCATTATGCTCTGGGAAGTGATTACTGCACAAATAGCTTAATCCCATGGGAATGATCCCCATATTACAACAACAATCCTGTAATAGTTCTGACACGTCATTGTCACCATCAGACTGTGAAAATGGCCAATGGCTGCTTGAGTGGATTTCACCCATGACTGCCAAAAGCATGTGGGACCCCACAGATCCAGTGCTATGTGATATTTTCCTTAATGCTATTTGAAACAAGCATAGGCTTGTTAAATTTGCAGAGCGTGGAAGAGTTGTGGTGTGTAAATCTGAAGAGGGCTGGAGAGGCCTGAGAACAGTCTGCAAGGGTCATTGCAAGGAGGAAAGAACAAATTCATCCTTTGTTTTCATGCTGGATAAGATACAGTGTTCTGGTCTCAAACTGCAGCAAGGAATGGAAGGAAAAATACTGCAGCAGTGAGGAAGTGCTAATAGATCACCTGGAGAGCAAGGAAATAAGATCCTGGAGTGGCACAGTGAGTGCTGAGCTTCCATGTGGAAGTTGGTGACTCTCCCCAGCCCTATTTTCTGTGTTTCTCTGAAAACCCACTTGCCCCAAGGGGCTCTCTTTGCTCTCATACAAACCTTGCTTAGCAAGGTGCTCCTGAGCTGAGCTGTGGGAGTGAACAAATGCTGTTGAGGCCTTAGGGGCAGCATGTCCTCTCCAGGGACCTGCCTCTTAAAGACCAGCCAGTTGATATTCACCAAGCCTGGATCCAGGGTTAACCTGGCCCTGGAAGGTGGGCACCACAGTGTATGTGGCTCATCCCCAAGTCATTTGCTCTTGGCTTGTTCCTCCCTGCACTGCTGCTGTTAGAGGAGTCCAGTCACCAGCAGCATGATGAGTTCACATCTCGCCTTCATGGACTGCTGTTGCAGAGTTACTCACAAGCAAGCTTCTTCCTCTTCTTCCTTGGAAGCAGGGTGTAATCCCTGCATCTCCCTGTGTCACTACCTCACTTCTCTGTAGCCTCATGTACTCAACCAGCAAGGTCTGCTGTTGCCTCTTGTGCAAAGATACTTGCTGTCTGTTGCTGAAGGCAGCTGCCAGCTTCTTGTGTCCTTCCCAGAGCATCCCTGGCACTTGTGCTCAAACTTTGGCCGGGGAGGCACTGCTACATGTGCTCCCAGCCTGCTGCTCATGGTGATGGGACACAGTCCTAGTATGGGGATAGCTTTGATAAATCCTTGGTGGCAAACATCACAGGTCAAACTGTTTTATGCAGCATTATGGGCAAAAGACAGACCCAGATGCAAGACTTGGCTCTGGGTTGTTATTTCTGGTTCTCTGCACTCTTTGAACTTTCCACCTTCCTGCAAGGCATTTTCAGGGCTAGCAGGGTCAGTTTTGTGGGGCTCTGGGCACAAAAGGGAGCCCACCCTTGGGATTGCACTGAGGTGTTCAGAATGGGGTAGAAAGTAGTTTTCACACCAAAGAGCACTTTGAATCGGGAGTGATACCTCTCCTGGGAGGAGGCGGCTTTGTCATGTGTGGAGTCTGCAGGAAGAAGCCATCTCTTAGAAGGATAATAAAGGTCTAATTAATGGTTGCCATTACTCCAGGCTTGGTCCTAAAAGCAAAGCCAAGATATGACAGAATAAAAGTGAGAGGTCTGGAGGACCCTTCAAAATCTCGCCTAGAGTGTGATTCTTCTTCATCAGGGACTGTAGCGGTAGGATAAAGGGTAACAGGTTTAAGCTTAAACAGGGGAAGTTCAGGTTGTATATAAGGCAGAAGTTCTTTACTGTAAGGGTGGTGAGGCACTGGAATGGGTTGCCCAAAGAAGTGGTAAATGCTCCATCCTTGGCAGTGTTCAAGGCCAGGCCAGACGGAGCCTTGAGCGACATGGTCTAAAGTGAGGCATCCCTGCCCATGGCAGGTGGGTTGGAACTGGGTGATTTCAAGGTCCTTTCCAACTCTTGACTATTCCGTGATTCAGCCCTATGTCTTGTAGCTGAAAGGAGCAAGGGGAAAGGGATACAAGCTGATCCCAGAAATAGGCTGGTGCCAGTAAATTCGAAAGGGAGATTCCAGAGAAAGAGGAAGTTACTAGAAAAAGCCTGGAAACTTAAAATAGTGTTATAAAAATCTTTTGACTCAGCAGAGGCAGCCCAGGAAGCAGTGATCAGAGCCTAGTATGCAGAGGAAACTGAAAAAGAAATGGAAACCCATGATAATCCCAAAGGAGATTGGATATGCTTAAATACTGTGCTTAAAGTGACCATGTTCTTGGGATGTGGCAGCAAGGACACATCCAAAAAGGATACTAGAGGAAATTGGTAAGCAGTGCTATTACTCCGTGATTCCAGACTGAATGTTTGAGTTGAGCAGGCTGAGGGGTTTCAGAGTGAAGCAGTTAATCATGTACCAAACCCCACAACCGCTGAAGTCACCTTCAGTCCTGGAGGGGAGCAAGTGAATCTAGCATTTGTCCTGGGAATAAGAGAGCAGGCAGCTGCCATCCACCCGGGCTGAAGGTGTTTGTCCAGCTTTTTAAAGCATTTGATTCCAAAACAGCGTTGTGGTTAGTGACACCTTTTAAAATAGACTGAAATGCCTCTGTGAATTGGCTCTTGTAAAGACAAACCAGTTCAAATTCAGAAGGAAGCTCACACCTCTAATCTGACTTCTCAAACATTCTGTTTGCACAAGAGGGCTGGCACCCATCTGAGTGGTGGTGGTGTTTTATCTGCCCTGCTTGGGTCAGAAACCTGCATGAGAAGCTTTCCTGTCATGCAGAAATGTAATTTCCCATTTTATTTGTATTCCCAGCCAGTTTCTAGCCATTATACCAGCAGCCTCTTTTCCACCCTTGGTGTTGGCTCTGATACATTCACACACATCAGTCCTTCATTTTCCTAACCCTTCAACACAAACTGTTTTGCATTTGACTTTTCTCATGTTGTATAACACCAAGGTCTTGTCACGGTCTTGTGTTTTGTAGCATGGGTCTTTCCCTGCCCCAGCCATTTCCAGCTGACAGCCTCCCAAACTGGAACGGTTGCTCCTGTTTTCACTTGTCTCCAGCAGCATGATAGCACAGCTTGCACTGCTGAATCAAATCCCTTCTCCATTACTCCAGTCCTCAAGGTCATTATAATTCTTCTGTGTGATATCCTGGCCTCTTCAAGATTGATGATAGCATCTCATTTTGCCTCATCAGCAAATTCCCTTTGCATTCTCCTGCTTCTTGTGCCAAGATCATTAACGCAAATGTTAAGCAGGATAGTTTTTGAGGCAGAAACTCAAGGAGCTGGACTGGTAAAACCCTTTCAGTCTAACACACCCCTCCATTCAGGTGAAGCAATTACCATGCCCCTTTCAGGCAGCTCTTTGCCCACTTTACATTTCACATGCCAGACCCATCTTCACATCTTCTCTATCTTAGGTAATAATTTGCTATGTGGCACCATTTCAAATGTCTTACTGAAGCCCAGGCGAGTGAGAACTACTGCATTTCCTTCATTGCAAATATCTGTGAACTTATGAAAGGGAGCTATTAGGTTTGTGTTGGTGTGTGTCAGGACTGCTACATGATGTGCTGTATGTTGTATCTTGTGTGATACCTGACGATCAGGAGAGGGGAGATCAGTGGGAGGCATGTCTCTGCAAAATACGAGGTTATTTACATTAATGGGGGTTGGAGAAGACAGGTTTAACAGAGTGGGTTTAACAGAGTGGGTTGATGGAGCAACATGCTAGCAGATGATATTCCTTCAGGAGTAATGTGAAATACCCATTTCTGTTTCTAAGATCAGAGAAACTGCAGCTACTTGGGGTAGAAGAAGACCTGTGCTAATGCTTCTGAGTTTATGGCCAGATTTTAAAGGTACTTGGGTCCTGGGTATTTTGCCTATGAGATGGAAGTCTCTGTTCCATTCCTCTTCAATTACATTCAGGTCCCCCAGTGTCATTTTCTTCAGAAAATGAGACTTAACATCTTATGTTCTAGAGTTGATCTTGGGTGCTGCAAGTCCAAGGATTAAGCAGAGTATTGGAGTGCATGAAGGATGGAATGGAAGCTAATTCCCCAAATGCCTAAATGTTGTTGTAGAAACCATCCGGATGATCTGGAATGCCACAGTCATCTCTGCTTATTCTGAGTCAGAAGTGGATAGAACTGAAACAGAAGGCTTCGAGCGAGATGATGAAAGCATTAAGTGATGTGGAGGTGAAAGATTGATAAGAGTGGGGCAAATAGATGAAGGGAATTTAAAAATAAGCATTCAATATTGATTGTTTACCCTTTCATGCAGAAGACGAAAGGCACATCTCCATTTAAAGAGAAAAATATTAATAGAGAGCAGTGTTTTGACATGAGGCATAATCAACATGTGAAACTCTCTGCCAGAAGGTCTCATCAAGGGCAAGAAGTGGAGAAGAAAGAAGCAATTGCTATGAGATAACCCCAGATATGTGAGTTTAGATAATTCTTTTATTTTTAGCCTGTTTGCATGGAAATAGGGCTTATGCAATCTGCTGTCTGGGTGCAGGAGGTAATGAGAGCTGGTGTCTGCAAACTCAAAACTGAAATCACTTCTTGCAGTCACACAACATCTCTTTAAAGCCCCATCAATGTGTTCATGTGGGCAGGAGCAGATCTCTGCAGAGGTAGAGCCACTGGTTCTACCAGATTGCACAGATGGGCTGTAGGTCAGTACATCTGGAGATGAGTCCATGTGCTCTTGCAAAACCAAACCCAGCCCTGGTGAGAATTAGCCTTGAGCCCTGCATCCTGCTCAGCTCATGCAGCATTTCTCTTCCCTGGTTTTCTTTACAGAAACCAGAAAATCTTGCCATAAGGAGCAAGGGGTGCTTGAGGCCTTGGAGTTAATATGGGGAGTCTGGAGAAGGTGAGAGAAGCAGTGGCTGCAGCCACCTCTGGGTGAAATACATCCCCTGGGCTGGTCTCTAAGCTGTCAGATATAGAGCTGAGGGTCCCTGAGGTTTGGTAGAGCTGTGCTGGGTGGCTGCAGGACCTGCAGTGTCAAGTTGCCCTCCTCAAGTTAGACCTCCCTAATTCCCTGATGTTTTTCTGTAACCTCTTGCATGGGGAGAGTTTTTTTCCCACAGGATGGTTTGGGTTGGAAGGGACCTTAAAGATCATCTCTTTTTGTTCTTGCCGCTCTCTTTCCTTGCGTTCTAGGGTAGAAGCCAATCAAGCTGGGGGAAGAAGAGCTCTATCTTTGATCCAGTACCATAGAAATGTCCCTGTCCTGGGTTGTGGGTCTTTGTGCAGGGCATAGTGCAGGATCCTCTGAAGGGGAAGGGACATTTAGGAATTTGAATTAAAAACTATCAGCAGGGACTGATTTAGGAATTCCACTTTGAGTGTGGAGTTAATCTCATAAAACGAGGGTCAGTGCCAGCTCACTGCAGGGTGAGTCTGGTGGCTCATCTGTCCTTTCCTTGTAACCTTTAGCCACTGGATCCCTTTGCATAATTTTTATCAATGGTGAGTGTCACTTCCCAGACTGAGGTTGCGTAATGCCCTGTGGTTTTCTCTACCCCTGCTTAGGACTGTGGTGTTGGCAGCTTCTTTCTGCCTCTGGTTTCCTTCCTCCTGGTGCATGGTGAAGGCAGAAGGGCTGCCACGTGTTTGGCAGCCTCTCCTGAAGAGGTGCAGGGAACATCCCTCTGCCCTGACCCAGGAATCAGCCTGCTTCTGCCAGCTAATGGGGGTTTGTCCTGAGGGTGAACCCTCTGCAGAGCTGGAGAGGCTTTCCTAAGGGAGGCTGCAGACTGGGGCACTTGTCTCAGCTTTCCTTAGGCCTGGGGGCCAGAAACAATGCTCCCCTCTTCCAATGACAGAGATTGGCCTTTGTCTTCTCCTCTGATCTAAATGAATCTTGTGACATTGGCTGGCTGCCCTTCCTGGACACGGGACTTTCTTGCTGCTCTCTTCTCACTCTTGTATCGCTTACTTCTTGAAATGAGAGGCCTTAAGAGGCAAGTTCCTCACCCCAGGACTGAGCAAATCTGGGTGTCTGACCACACACTGTCCATGCTGTTCCTGGCTGCGCTCTCAGTGCAGCCCTTCACATGTTACCATGCCTCGACTTGTCCCCCTCTGCCTTGCAAGCAGGTCAGTGACCACTCCACTCTTTTAATCATGCTCACAGCCCCTGGGGTAATGTGGTTTTTAGACTTTAATTCCCTCCTCTTAATGAGACGCATGTAAGGCAGTGCCAAAAGCATTTGATAATGCAAGTCTAGTGCCATGTTTGATTATCACCACTGGCTTTCTGGTACCTCTCCCACTCCATGTGAGTTTGGCCCTGCTGATCACCAGTGGTTCAGAGATGGCCACAGCCTGGCTTGGGAGGAAGATAAGGGAATCTTTGGGATCTTTATGCTAGACTACCCCTGCCTTATCTACCTCTTTCTTACTTATTTGTTCTTTTCCCTTTTCTCACCTGTGTGAGCACCTTATTGTGTTGAGTACTTGACCATAACCTGTTGTTTTGTTTATTCAAAGACAAGCCAAAAAGAATTGGCATCTTTAACTACTGCTCCCCTTCCTAGCTACTGGGCTTTTACTTTCTTCTGGTTTTCAAAGCTGGGGTTTCTGGTCTCCTGTGTTTCCTCCTCTCTTGTGGTTCTCTGCTGGATTAGAAAGTCATCTCCTTACAGAGATCTTCCATAGCAGGAGAAATGAAAACCATAAGTAATTTCTTCACTCTCCCTTTACATCAGTTCCTTATATTGAATTCCTTAAACACACTCACATGCAAACTGCCTGCTTTTGCTGAGCTGCAATTTTGTAGAATTTGTTGAAATATCCTGGATTCCAGTTAGAATGAAAAGTATTTCATCAGCATCTAGGAAGAAGTCCCATCCGGCTCTCATCTAAATGGAGAACTGAAAGCTTGACCAACCACTTCTGCACCAAAAAGGAAATATTTCTGTCATTTCCAGCAGAAATAATCTGTGCAATTGTGAGGTTTTGTATGTGGTTCCTACCGGATGACAAACTTTCCTCTGGAAACTGCTAAAGCTGATGCCCACAGGTCATCGCACTTCTTGCCTATCCCATCCCAGCCCTTTTCTTTCTCCTTGGGCAGGCAAAGGGGCTCCCACTAAGTCAGCATTGCCCGCTGCCATGGCTCGTCCCTGCCTGTGACCCTGTGACTCCGTTCTCTTGCCCAAGCCCAGCTGATCCCTGCCTCAGGGCTGCTCTCCTCAGTAGTATCCCGCCCTGGGGTTTGGGTAGCTTGGCACCTTGTTCCTACAGTGGATCCAAAGAACAATTGCTGATTGCCTTCATTATAACAGCCTGTTGCGTGCTGATGTTCTCCCTTACACTTCTTGTTAAACAAAACAAAGCTGGCTCTGGTGAGTGCCGGATTGATGCCAGAATAGGATGGTTGGAGGGCAAAGGTCTGGGGTAGGTCTCTGTGAGAGACACAAGGGCGTTAATTTAATGCAGTGGCATTAAACCAGAAAAACTCATGCAAATCTTCAGTCCTCTGAGAAACTGAGCCCTTTCCTTCTGCTCTTGTGTGTCCAGCGGCGTTTGACAAGCAGACGCGTTTACAGCAGGTACTACCTCTCCTGCAAGCCCTTCTCAAATGCCTCAAGATGAAGACACGGGTCACCAAAGGATTTATTCATTTGTAGCCCTAGGTACAGAGTGGCTGAAGCAGAAATAGCTGAAACACAGCCAGTTGAAGAAGGGAGCTGGAGGGGTTGTTTCTGTTCCTTCCACTGCCCAGCACATCAGTGCTGTCTACCTCCTCCTGAAGGTCTCCAGTGAGATGATTTACACCCGTTCTCATCTCTGTCTCACCTTTCCTAAAAGAGAAAAGATCGTGGTTAGGAGAAAACCTAATCCTACACCTCCTCTCAAACAAGAGATGCTCAGAGGGATGCATCCTCCACACAGAGACCCCCTGACAGCGGGAAGTTTATCCCTGCGCATGAACAGGGAGCACTGTCCCTGCCATGGGGTGAGGATGGGTACAACTATTGCTCAGCATCTCCATGAGTTAGACTTTTCCCTTGAGTCAGGGCAGCAGGAATTAATCA
>JARCZZ010029623.1:0-11868 GCA_030323915.1 Brotogeris chrysoptera
CCAGCCCAGCTCTCTCAGCCTGGCTCCAGAGCAGAGCTGCTCCAGCCCTCACAGCATCTCCATGGCCTCCTCTGGACCTGCTCCAGCAGCTCCACATTCCTCTTATGTTGCTGCCACAGAGGTGGACACAGGACTGCAGGTGAGGACTCACGAGAGCAGAATAGAGGCGCAGGGTCCCCTCCTTTTGATGCAGCCCAGCACAAGGTGGGGTTCTGTGCTGCGAGTGCTCACTGCTGGCCCATGTTGAACTTGTTATCAATCAACACTCCCAAGTCCTTCTCCTCCCAGCTGTTCTCAACCCAGTTTATAACCAGCCTGTATTTGTGCTTGAGATCACCACCCTGGCCCGGGTGCACCACCTCATACTTGGCCATATTGAACTACATTGAGGTTGGCATTGGCCACCTCACAAGCTTGTCAGGGTCCCTCTGGATCCCATCCCTTCCCTCCAATGTGTCAGCTGCACCACACAGCTTGGTATTGTGGGCAAACGAGGTGCACTCAGGCATGATGCCCATGTACGTGCTGTACAGGGTTGTTCCTTGGACACTCCTGGGGCTCTGACTCCCTTTGCGTGTGACAATGATTTCAGTTAAAACTAATTCATGGGGAAGAGAAGAAATTTGGCATGCAAATAATATTCTCGTCTCTTTTATTGATCTTAATGCGTACAGAATAGTTTCCCTCTCCCTTTTCAGTCAAATCTTTCCCTTAAGGCCATTTTTCTGTCTATGCCTTACTGATGCCTGCAGTGATGACGGATGTATAACCTGTACAGTCCTCAGTGAGTTCTTTCTATATAAACCTTTCTGATATATTGGTTTGATATAAAGTGATCTTGGTGGCCTTGGGGCTCAATGTGAGGTTCCAGAGTCATGGGAAAAGGGGCCCATGTGCTCATACCATCTCTTGCACAGCACTGAGCTCTGCAGGCAGCTCTCCCAACACGCAAATCCCACCGTTCGGCTGAGGGAAGAAACAGCTTGCTCCACATTGGTGGTAGCAGATTGATGAATTTGGCTGGAGGGTTTTTGAGCTGTGCCGATCACGGGGACTGTCGTGGTGACAATGGGAGAACAGGGTCCTCACTCGAGCACTACAAATTCCCTGGGGAGAGCACGTCTGTGGGGCAGCATTTCTGTACCCCAGGCAGCGGGCAGTGCTTCGTATGATATCGCTGCGGGTCAGACCACATAGGCTTTGGAGAGTCATGGCATAGCGCAGTAGCTGTGTTACATAGCCTTGTTTTCCAGAAACGTTAAGCAACGACAGTGGGATTGCCAGCACGAACTCATCCAGGTGCTGCTTTGTGTTTTCCCTGCCCTGTTAGGATGATGATAACCTTGGTGATTTGATCATCACAGCACAACAGGGATGAGGGACGCTGGGGCCCTGGAGACCTCAGGCTGCGTGTACGCATCGAGTTCCCTTTACGGACAGCAGGGAGAGCAAAGCCTTTGGCTATGGCGGATATGGTTTGGGTTTTTCCCCCATTACATGGTTTGTTTTGCCGTGAGAAATGAAGATGTTGCGAACAACCCATCTGCGTTTTTGCAACACCTCCTCTGCTCCTTGATTATTTTAGTTTGTTGGTGTCACTTTGCATGTTTACACTATTTCCAACTATTTGTGCCACTCTTCTTCCTCCCATCTTTTCCTTTTCCCTTTTTATTACTGGTAGCTTTACGGTGTTTGGAAGAGCTTGACTCTTTTTCCTCCCTTTTTACCTTAGGAACATGGGTTTTTATCTTCTTGTGTGTTGCTGAGGTATTTTTCATCTCCAGTCTCACAACGAAACCTTCTTTACCACATCTAAGCTCTTGTTTTGATTTCTTCGTAATCTTTCGAGGAGTTTTCTAACAAAAATGGTGTTAAATCAAAAGCGATACTTTTAAGGTGGAGGTATATTCCTCATCCATACGAAATGAGTAGTTGTCCACCCAGAGGGAGTGAGGAAGTGGCTCGGTGTGGTTGGTGTGATTTAAGGAAGGCCTTGCCTGAGCCGGTTGCCACTTGCTGCTTTGTAGCCTGGTCCACGTGCAATGGTGGGACTGTCTTCTCTGTGTCTTGTGGAGGGGAAGGACAAAGAATCATGTTTTTCCTTTTCAGTAATGAGGGAATGATCTCTTAGTTTCTCTCTGGGGTTACCACGAGAAGGGAAGAGAAAGCAATTGTTCACGGTACTATTTATTCACTGCAGCCCACAGAAGGGCTTTTATCTGTGGCCGAGGCCAGTGGGACAAAGCGGCGCTGGAGCTCACACTGCTAGTCAGAAGGGTTGCCCACTCTTTCCCTGTTAGTGTTTGGGTGCCGATTTGGGCACTGCCCTTGATTAAGAAGACCCTCATCTGAAGTACTGCGCTAGGCAGGGGCCCTGAGCGTACACAGCATCAGTGCTTCCTGCCAGGAGTCCCTTTTTTACTGACAAAAGGGCACATCTTTAGTATGTCTCCTGCTGCTGCATCCAGTAGGTACAAGAGTTGCTTGCCACAATGGAAACCTGGGTTTCACTTGAATTTTCGAGGTTGTTGAAAGAAGTGCCTCTATTATTTTTACCTCCTCCCTTTCTCTCCCCTTTACCTTCTCCATAGCATGCCAGCCCCCAGCACAACCCGAAACAGATGACAGGAGAAGGGAAGGCTGTTATTGCAATTAATTAATTAACCAATGCAAAGCCACCCAAGGTAGCGCAGGCATTTTGCCGCACCTGAACCTACTCATGTCGGTTTCACGCGTACGCTCGGAGCCAGTACCGAGCACAGCGAAGCACAAGCACGAACACACAAAAAACCGGGGCCCTGGAGGGAACGGGACGGGAAGGGCGGTTAAAAAGCAGAGGAAACCCCGCAATCCTGCGCTCATTTCCTCCTTGCGGCGCGAATGCAGAAAGAGGCGGGGGATGCTGGGGGGAAGGAGGAAGGGAAAGAAGGAGGGGTTCTCCCCCCACCCCTTATGGAGGCGGAGCCGGGCCGGAGCGGCCCTGGAGCCGGCAGCGGTGGATCGGGACGTACCGGTAGCAGCAGCAGCAGCCATGGAGCCGGGGGGCAGGCGCGGTCGTGCCGCCGAGGAAGGCCCTCGCCCCGAGGAGGAGGAGGTGGACCCCCGCATCCAGGTGAGGGCTCCCGCGCCTCCCCGGGGTGAAGCTGTTAGTTCATTGTAATGCGTGGAGGATGCGGGTAATAATTGTTGTAATGGTTCCCTTTTATTATAGCTATGCGTATACGCGTACATATGTACACGCATACATATGCCCGTGCCGGAGCAGCCCCGTGTGTCCGGATACCCGCCGGGTGCGGGGGGGAAGCGGCCCCGGAGCGCCCCAGTCCTTTGTTACCCCGCGGCCCTGCGCTGGGCTCCGCGGTTGAGAGTCCTTCCTCCTTCCCCTGCTCAAATCCCCCTCCTCTTTTATTTCTGATCATGACAGCATGTCCTTGCTCGAGAAACAGGGCCGACGCTCAGAGATTTGCAAATGGGGGTACCCAAAGGTTTTGGTGGTGTTTTATGCTCATTTGTTTTATTATTGTTATTTCTGTTTGTTTTAAAAGGATCGGTTGGAAAATGGTTTTTTTTTCTTCTCTCTGAATGCCTTCTGAAATGCCTTTTATTCTGGCATGGTTCCTAAACAAAGCTTTTTTCCCCCCAAATCATGTCTTGCCCAATTGCCTGGTGCAAACTTCAGCCCACTGTGGTCCCCGAGATGAAAAGTATTTTTAGGTCTCTGCAGATTTATGGCTTTTGCCTCCAGGATTGCTGGGACCTTTTGTCACGGGAGAATATAAACCCGCGTGTGCGTTGCTGAGAGGATGGATTCTTGGCGTAGGGGCCTCCTTGCTTTAACTGTCATTCTTTTCTCCATCGTGAGCATTTCTTCTCCAGGGCCAAGCCAGAGCAATTGCCAAAATGAGCAGGGCATGGTTCCACAGAGCAAGGCACTCAGCCGAAAGCTAGCCTGTTACTGCCCTGATTTTGAGAGGCTGAGCTCCAGTTAGTGCCTATTGATCTATTTTTGGCCTTGGGTTCTTCAGCTTGCAACATGTTTCCAGGTACCTGATTTGCACATGGGTGACGAAACAGTGTTTTTGTTGAGTTCCCTGGTTGGTTGGGGAAGCAGGTTGCTGCGTGTGCCGCCGTGGGAGCTGCAGCCTTCTTAGCCTTAGAGTGAAGGGAATTAGGTAACGTCTGTACGAGTGTCTTGTTTTGGAGAACAAATGCAAAGATGGATCTTCCAAATCCTGGGAGCTGGAAGTGAAATCTGGCCTGTGAGAATAAGAGTTAATTCCTGTCTTAGCGTAAGCAGTCGTGTCCTCTGGTGGGAAATGGCTCGGGTGACAATCTGTGTGCGGTGTTTGGGTTACACGGGTGAATGTTTCCGGGTGGATTCTGTTACACCGGTTGACTATTAAACACCATTTCAGTTAGAGGAGGCTCCTGTTGAAGCTGTGGGACCTGCCGTGGATTAACGTGTTGCTCAAATAAAGAAGCCTATTAGGGCCTGCTCCTTAGGGTTGTTTTTTGTGGTGAGAAAGTCATTAAGAATGAGCTTTGTTTTTACAGTAACTCCATTCATGCCAATGCCACCTCTAGTAAATATTTATTCAAGGGATTTAACAACTTTGGTTTTGCTGTTAAGAGATCAAAACCTTGGCACGGAGGCAGACTAAGTAAACATAATCATGTGTCCCATTGACTGGTTGTGTTATGAAATGGTTTGCCAAAAACCAGAGTAAAATGCCTCTTGTGCTGCAAGGCAGGTTTCTTATCAATACTGTGCTTTCACTGCGTGACTTCTGTGACAGTAGTAACGTTATGCTAAGCCTTTTGGGGGCTGTGTGTGTATCGCACTGGAAGCTAGCAGATACTGAGCATGTTGATTAACGAGACAGAACTTACTGTACCTTTTGTTTATTTTAAATAGCAAGGCATAAGCCAGAACAGGAAATGTACTGCCTTAAAATAAAAACACGGAGCTTCTCTGATTATTTGTCTTGCCAGTAGCAAACCCAGCGGTAAGCAGAAGAGCAAAGTTAGTCTAAGTGTTGCAGGGTTTCCTCTTTCCACTGTATTTATAAGCCACAGCCCTTGTGACTGTTCAGTGGGGACGCTGAATGAGCCTTCTCAGACACTTTCCCTGCTCCGATTTCTTTATACGTGTTTGACTTTTCGTTCTTTCTTTCTAGGGAGAACTGGAAAAGCTCAATCAATCTACAGATGACATCAATCGCAGAGAGACAGAGCTGGAGGTACGGAATTCATCCTTGCGTTTTCCTGTGTGCTTGTTGGGGTTTGTGAGCAGCAGAACAGTGCTTTCGAGTAGGTTCCTTCCTGAATTGTGCCATCCTGGATGGTAATTTGGCATCAAGAGTCTGGTGATGGTTTTTCTAAAGGTGTGACTTGAGCGAACAGCTGGAAGAGAAAGGGAAGAAGGCAGTGGAGAACACCCTCCCACCCACTGCCAAACCCTATTTTTAGGGTTTGAAACTGAACTTGGGCGAGTTCTGTTTATACAAGTCACTGGTTTGAGCTTGTGTTCTCGTGGTTACAGACAGTGTGAGTTTATTCAGTGAAGAGGTCTCTGCCATACAGTCACCTGCCAGGATCTCCTCCTTGGCAGCTATTTGTTTCAGCTTGTTAGTTTTGCCTTTGTCGTCCTTACTTTCTGAGTAAGGAAAGCAATGAAGGAAAGTTGAAGGAAAATACGTTGTAGTTGGAAAAAGAGGTTTTCTTGGACACTTGAGCGTCTGATAGAAAGTTCTGAAGGAATTGTTTCTGAAGCCCCAGATCTGAGCTTCAGGTACTTGGTAGTTATTCCAGAAGGCTCAGCATTACTGATCTAATAACAAATGAAAACAGGCTGTCCTACTTGTATGTCTAGATTTTCTTTCACTAACTACAGAAAATAGAGAAAACCAATAGGAGTGTAAGGTAAATATGCTGGTAAAGGAAAACTGGCATAAAATGCTACTTCACATCCTAACATTACACTGTTTTGGAGCACTACATCAAAACATGCTGAAATTGCAGTGGTGAACATACTCTAAAGTACCTCTCTGTCTGCATCTTCAAAATGTCAATGTTCCTGTTGCTTTTTATTGTACCTCCTTATATGTGTGTTTTCATGAGATGGGAGCCTGGAGCTGGGGATGATTCCTGGTAGTGTTATAAAATACTGGAGTATCCATTGTGTGCATCAAACAGACTATAGGGTTATGAGCTCTTTTGGAAACAAAGCAGCCTTGTCCTGTGGCTGTTTTCTTCTCCCTGCTTGTTTGCATTTTCTGTGCTTTGTGGCATGTAGATCATGAACCGATTTATGGAAGTGATCATGAAACTTTGTGGAATGCAGGACTATTTGTTATGCAGAATTAAACTATGTTTCACCTGTGAGAACTGTTCAGTGTCACCAGCTTGATCTAAGTTTTACGGGTGAACTTCAGAAATCAGTGTGCTAGTCTGCAACAGTACCAATTAAATGGGCTGCAGGACTCGTCGTATACATCTACTGGAAAAAAAACATGTATAGCTTTTCAGTCTCCTTATTTCATGCTAAGGTACTGAAATTGAAAGATGGTGCTATGGGTAATTGCCTGCGTTTCATTAAATCTTGTCACAACCTTGCACTGAGGACAGACGTATTATGAAGCAGATAGAATAGTAGTAACAATAACGCAAATGTGCACTCAATGAAATGAGTCCCAATGGTGGGACTTAAGATGGGCTGTTCCTGCTCGATTAAAATTATTCATGTGTTCAAGTGTTTGTAGAACCTGGAGATTTGCAGCTACTGCATTGGGTGACATATGCAGAGCTCTAAAGGTCAAAAGGCTCCTGGATATATCACTGTGAATGAAAGAGTGGTGCTTCCACATTAGCTCCATCTTACATCATTGCTTACTTTGCTTAGTCAAAGAAATAGTTTGTGTCAGTGCGGAGAATGGTTGTGGGATGATTTCTACCTCTGTGTCATTAAATGTTTACAACAGATCTGTCTGTAGTACTTTAAACAGTCTTTGCTGGAGTTAAGTTGAAATACCATTGGCAGTGTGCATTCATGAAAGGTTCCTCTTTGCTTTTCATCTGAAAATCCTACTGGATTGAAGCCAGCCTGTGCTACCATGCAGCTGCATGATTTTAAACCCAGAAAGATTTTCATTACTTTTGGTCTGCTTAAATTTGGAGGACCAATGCAGTTGGATGACGTAAGCGAGGTGTGATTTATACACCTGCTGATAAATGCATTTTAAATGGACTTAAGACCTTAGTAGAGGGAAGATGTGCAAAAAAGCCCAAAGCACCACAACGCTTGTGGTTAGAAGACACTCCCTGCATTCGTACTCGGGACAAGGAAAGAAATCTTTGCCAAGCAGCCTTTTAAGATAAATCCAGGGTTTGCAAGGGGGAGTTTAGAAATGGGATCATTCTGCTTCAAAGTCTCTCAAAATCCTTGAATGCTGTTGAAAATGTGGGCTTCTGGGAGCCATGCTGAGTTTGCCTTTGAAGGTTTGCTATTTTGGCTGTTATTAGCTGCTTTAGGTCCCTCTTGCTCCCCCTTCCCGGTTTATGGTGGTGCTGCTATTCCAAGATCTTTCATCAAAATGAAGATGTGTTGCTTTGGTTTTGGGTTGGTGGGGTTTTTTAAATCGGACAGTGGAGTTCTATTTATTCTATTCTTCTATTATTATTTCCTTCATCTTTTCAATATCTGATCATAGTTGACTTTAATGGGAACATAGATGGTATCATTAGACTATTTACAGCACTAGATGCTGATTGCCAGCTTCCAGTAGCATTACTTTGCGGTCCATACATTCCCACTGTTGATTTTTTTTTTTTCTCCAGAATAATCTGGAAAAGCAATGGGAGCATTTGAGTAGAAGGAATGTGTCTTTGAAGGAAGTTCAGAGAAAGAGAACCATGGGTGTCTGACTTGATGTACTCTCTGATAAGCAGGAAGGGTAACCTTGTGGCATCTAAGTACAGCCAGCGTGTTCTGGACTTCCTGTAGCTTCGCACCAATCGCTCTAACTGGGGCGGCTGACTGTCTCCAGTTCCATTAACTGGGGGGAAAAAAGGCTGTAAGCGTTAAATGCTTTTAGCCTCCTGCTTTTGTTCTCACTGCGCCTCAGGTCTACATCTGCAAAATGGGAGTAAAAACCACTGCTTTACCCGATGGAAATGTTATGGGGCTAATACCACAGAAGGCTTCTAGGATTCTGAGACTACCGTCTCTTGTGTAGCCACAGACATGTCTGTGTTTGATCAGTGTGGGATGTATTGGTATTTGCTGCTCACAGAGGTGGTAAAGTGGGGAATTCTGTTTCAAACTGATCAGCCTGCCATTTATCTTTTAATATAAGGTCTGCTCCCAAACCACATGTGAAAGGAGTGGATTTACATGCATGGCATGACTTGAACATGTATGTTGAAGTTGGCTACATCTATTCTTTTACTTGATATGATTACTCATTTTGTGTTCTTTTGACCTATCCTGTTAAACCCTGGAGAAATACCCTGACCTTCTGATGCTCACAGCCTGTTCAGGAGTTGTGGAGCTGCTAAAGGGCACTGAGTGGCTGGTAGTTGTATGTTGCGTTAATGTATTGCCTGTTAATGAATCTTTGATTAGACTTGATTTAAAATCCATAATGCTGCTCATACTGATTGCAACACTGAGCATTACTGACACAGCAAAAGGATGATAAGGGTCCTCTGAGGGATTTAACACTTGGCTTCCCTAATGTCCCTGTTTATGTTTGAAGTGTCTGTGAGAGGATGGGGGAAGCATCTTGCAGTGGAGATACGAAGGTGTTTTGGCCAAATGCAAGTTAGAGTGGTGCTTTGCTGTTTGAGCTTTTTTCCTGTTTATTGGAAATGCATCTCCGTCTGAACTCGCATCAGGAGCTGCAAATGTGTTTAACAGACGTGCATGACTCCCCTGTTCAGCTAACTCATACGTGTCTGGCTCCTGAAAGTACAGTTCAGATGTAACAGATTCACTCAGGGACTCTTTGGCAGCGTTTCAGGGAGTGGAAATACAGCACATACCATGAAAATTACTATTGGAATCCCAGCTATCCCAATGTGGTTCTTGTTAGAGTTGTGTTGCTGGAGGTACGAGCTTGCCAGTAGTAAGGGGAGATGGCTGCGCATGAAAACCAGAGCTGAACAGTGCTGCTTTCAGCCATGCTTGTTTTAAGTAGGGCCTGGTTAGGATCCTTCTTGTATGCTTGTCTATATCCTCTAGTCCTGATGGGCAGGGTGTTGTGTTACTTTTACTCCTGGATTCATCCTAAAGGTCACCCTGGGTTGGTGCTTGTCAAAGGAAAAGGGTGTATCAACTGTGGCGCTTTTCCACTTGTGAGCCTTGTCAGCATTTAAACCCCTATTGGAAGGTGAGGTCTGTTTTGTTTAGAGCTGCTCTTCTCTTGGTTTTTGGGATAAAGATCAAGCTTTTGACCCTGTCACGCACACAAATTTGAAGTAAACCTTGGTTTACACAATCTTCACTCTTTCAAGTTGTAGAAAAACAGCCTTTCGGTGGCAGGAATCTCATTCCGATCACGCCTGCTTGGCCTGCAGAAACATCCTTCTGTAGAAACATCTGCCTCATTATCAGTATCCCTGTGCAGCGTATTCCAGTGTCCATGAAAGAGTACACAGATAAGGGAGAAGCAGCTCAGTGGCCGGTATTTCAGCTGGGTTTGGGAGCGCAGTATACCTGCATGATGGATTCGGCCAGCACCAGCAGGACAATTCTTTCCGTGTCTTTTTATAATCTACTTGTTTCCATAGGAAATGCTTCCTGCATGTGGTTTGCTTCTTGTTTTGCCTTCTGCTTTGTGCGTGGATGAGTGAGGCAAGGCTGCTTCCTCTGCTACGGTGCTGAAAAGATCTTGTCGCCCGAGTGAGTCAAGGGCTTTACTTGGTTCATATTCCTCAACTAGAAATGTGTTTCTAGCCTAAGAGAGGGAGGAAGGGGTAGGCAGAGAAATCTTGTTTTGGAAGGAGCACCCAGCGCCTTTCCCTGCCTGCTTTCCTCTCCTTTCTTCTAGAAGGACTAAAAGTAACAGCGTGTTGGTAGTCTCAGTCTGCAACTGCCTGCAAGGAGGTTAGAGCAGCTTCTAAAGACCAGGTTTTATTGTTCTTACAGGACTAATTAGTAGCTGTGTGGAAGAAAAAGACTCTTCTCCATGCTCAAAAATTGAGATATTACTTAACCCATTCCCTGCACCTTGTTTTTAAGGTTTGGGAGTCTGATTTACTTGAATGGCCCAGGCACCGAATAGATGTTAAAGATGTCACTAACCTGTCGGATGCTCTGAGGCAGATTTCCATGTGCATCTAGTGTGTACATAACTGGGAAGCCTACCCGCTTTCGCGCTTGGATGTTGTTGATGCAGATGCTGCTAAAGCTTGGAAAATGAGCGGCTTGTAGGTCTCTGTAGCAGAGGAAGGCAGGTATGGGTACTGCCTGCCTCTCGGAAACAGATGAAGCTTGTCTCTCAGTCAGCAATTTCATTTCCCATGCACCTTCCAGGCTTGTTTAATGGGTTGTTGGAGGTTCTGCGCACCAAGCTGTCAGAGCGTGGGACAGCCTTTGTAAATGAAATTTAGATGTGCTTGGCACTAAGGTGCTTCATACCCAGATGATGTGTGAAGTTCATTTGAAAAAGAAAATTGTTTGAAAGAGCTTCATGTGATGGGCAGAAATAGTTATTTGCCCGTCATCTGGTATCTAGCACCACCTCATCCCCATCACACATGAGGAAGGGAAACAAACATGCTTTATTCTCCAGTGCAGTATAAGCGTAAAGCTGTATTTTAGTTTCCCTTCCCATTGGAGGGTGGATCTCCAAAATCCTGTAGCATGGATAGCCTGTTATTAACTGTTGTCCCTCTTCTGGCGCAATAGCGGGTTGTTGCTCAATAGCAAGTTACTGGAAACAAAGTCTGCTTTTTAATGATGAACTATTGCAGCAAAACCATATACGGGGTAGAAGCCTGGCATGCTCCCCAAGACTGTGCTCATGAAATCTATCATTTGGGAGGAAGGTGCTAAGGATTTCCAGGAAGAAAGCTGATGAGAGCGGAGCTCTTGCTTGGTGCGGTTGTCTCCCGAACCGAACGCAGATGTTAAGGCTTCCCTCCCAATGGGGACTGTGGATGAACTGCACTGCTGTGCTCTTCCTGAGCCTCTCGGGTTTTGAGGTGAGCGTACTTACAGAAAACACCATTAAGAGGATTTATAGTTTTGCACCACTTCACATGCGGGTTGAGTCCTCTCACTGACAATAAAACAGGAATCTAGACATAGAGCAAGGAATTAAATTGATTCCCAGGTTATTGCTTTGACCACAGGCCCATCCTTCCCATGAAACACAGATGAGCAGTTCGTGTCTTGTAAGCAGCAAGTGCAGCAAGCCCAGTGTTCCTGGACTTGCCTTGCTTGTAAGGCAACCTAATTGCCTTGGTGCTTCTGACCACCCCATTTTCACATGAACAGTAAAATAGCTGCTGCATCGGTATTTCTCATTTAAGCTTCCCCGGGGGCACCTGCCAGGGGAAGTTTGCACTGTCCCAAGGGTAATGACTATTACAGATGCTTTGCCAGCACATGGCAGGGCTGACATTGAGCCAGCACACTGCTTGTGGCTGTGTGTTTGCAGGAGGGAGCTGTGCCCCAGCTCCTGGGAGAGCTTGCTGTAGCTCCCGGACCGGAGCTGTGTCACTGAGACCGTCAGAGCTGAATCAGTTTGGATTGAAGAGGCTGAGTAGTGTTTCACCTCCCGTATGGAGATAGGCTGAGAAAGTTGGGGCTGTTCAGCCTGGAGAAGAGAAGGCTGCGTGGAGACCTCAGAGCAGCTTCCAGTG
>JARCZZ010029625.1:0-21215 GCA_030323915.1 Brotogeris chrysoptera
GCCTGCCCCCTGCCGGCGTGAGGCGGCACGGCCGGGGCTCCCGCGGGCGCGGCGGGGCTGGGCCGGGAGTAGGGCCGGGGTCAGCCGGGGCGAGCAGAGCCCGCGGGGCCGTGCATCTCGGTAGCTGCACCGGCCACAAGCCGGCAGCGCTGCCCGCCCCTCGACGAGGTGGACCGGCCTCTCGCTGTTGCGCGGCCGCCGATCCCCGGCTCTGTTCGCGGCACCCGGCTCTGACCTGGGCACGGGGTGAGAATCGCAGGGCAGCCACAGGGTGCGGGGGGTCCCTGCTCACTTTGTCCTATTTTCTTCACTCACAGCTGGACTCTGCACCGTCCCCGGCCGACTGTAAAGCATTGCTGTCCTGGAGCCCAACGTAGCGGTCAGTGCTCGGGGAACGCGGGGACACCGAGCCGACCGCACGGTGAACAGAGGCTGAGCTCGTCGCCGGTGCAGAAACCGGGATAGAGACCTCCCAGTTTCCCCCATACCGGGCGCTGCCAAGAATGGCTCTGCAGCCCGCGGCTCCGACCGAGCACCCGGCGGCTCCCCGCCGACGGTCCCGAGCCCAGGAGCGGCCACCTCCGGGAAGAGCCGCCGGCGGCTGTGCTCGGCGGTGACTGATTCAGCCGCTCTCCCTCCTTCGAAAGGACAAATGTAAGCGAGCTGCAAAGTGTAGTTACTAATAACAATAACAATAAATTATCGGGCTGTTGCTCAGTAGCGCAAACAAACGCTCGCCGTGAACCACGCAGAGTGCCCCCGGGGACCGGCTGCGCCCTGGGCCAGCGAGGGTCCCGCTCGCCCGGCAGCCTCACAGAGCCGGTGACCGGGCCCAGGCCTGGTCCGCCGACGTGCCTAGCGAAAAGCGGCGGGTGGATGGCGGGGATGGGCTGGGGGCAATCGGGCAGCACTCAGTGCCGGTGCAGCCTTTCAAAAGCCTAGACCTCCTCCCGGGGAGCCGGGAACCTCCGCACAATCCCGGGGGGAACGGGACAGGCACTGCGCGGTCGGAGGCCGCTCAGCGTAGAAGGCGGCGAACACGGAGCAGGTATTTTAATTAAGCAGGGTCTCTTTGATATAGGCAGGCTGATGCTATCTCTGCGCGCTGTTCCCTTCACGGCAGCTTTTGGGTAGGAAAACTGCTGAGAGAGCGCGATCTCACGGGGCGCCGGGGCCTCGCCAGACGCCCCGGGGTGGCGGCGGGTGCGGGTGCGCGGCGCGCTGGGAGTTCCAGCTCTGCTGTGGTGCGGTGCATTTTCGGGGGGCCTGGAGGAACTCGAGTCAATTTACCATGATTAAAGGCACAAGCAAGGAGGCGCCACACATTTGCATGCGCCTTCATCTTTCTGAAGTGGATTTTTGAGGGCAGCTCGGCAGACAGACTTCGGGCTCCGCGTCCCGCTCCGCCGCGGGACAGCCTCATCTTGCGGCTGCGGGAACGGGAGGTCTCGGACCCCTCGCCCGAGAAAATCGCGGACGGGGCCTCTGCACCGGGACCCTATAGGGTCCGTTCCGCCGCCCGGGGCGTCCTGCAGCGACGGGCTCGCCTCTGCTCTGTCCTCCCTCTCGCCGTGGGCCACGGCTCGCCCGGCGCCGGGCTCGACACGCAGGAGCCGCACCCGCGGAGAAGGGCTGCGCTGGCGGCGTTCACCGGGCGCCCTGTCTCCCGCTAGCAGCTCGCCCGGCGCAGCCCTTGCCCCTAGCCTCGCTTTCCGACGCGTTCCGGGTGGCCGGCGCAATCCCGTCTTTCGCCTGCTAGCGCTGCGAAGCTGCCGTCGCGCTCGGCCCGTGCAGGCGGCGGAGGGCAGGAAAAGCAGCGTGGAAACCGGGACCGGGTCCGGCTCGGGCCTAAGCGCAGCGCTACCGCTGCCGACGTGCCCCCTCCCTCTCCTGAGGCTCCGTGCGAGCCAGGCGCGGGCCGGGCCCCGACGGGGAGGCCGGGACAGGCCGGGCCCGGCTGGCAGTGGCGTGGTGCGCACATGTGCCCCCGCGGCGGCCGGTGCCAGGTGCAGGGCTGGGGGCAGGGTTTACCGCCAGGCCCTGACGGCTCCGCGGGTTCCCCAGCCCGGGGGCTGGGGGGGTCTTTTCCCAGTTCAGGGCAAATACCTTCGTTTCACTGGGAAATTTAACCTCTCCTTGGAGCTAGATCCATTATACGGGTTTAATATCCGCTCTTTTACAGCTCAGTGTTGTAAAGGCAGCAGCCAGGTCTGTGAACTCTGACATGTGCACCCGCTGCGGGTGGGGGGAAGGACGGGGGACGGGACCTGCCGGCGCGGGACGCGCCTCCGAGCGCCGCCTTTCATCTTGCGGGGACGCCGCACCGGCCCCGCCGGCCGACAGCGGGAGGGGGCGGCGGCGCTCCCCACCCGTGCCCCCCGCTCGGTCCCTCGGTACCCCCGCCGAAGCCCCAAGGTTCCGCGGCCCCGAGACGCTCCTGTGTCCCAGCAGGTGCCCCGGGGGGGGGCGGGCAGGGACTGGGAGCCCCGTCTGGCCGGTCCCGGAGCTGTCCCTGCCGGAGGACGTGCTCCCGCAGAGACTCTCTCCGGAGAGCCGCCTCTCCCGCACAGGCGTGAATGGGGCGGTGCGTCGCAGGGACAGGAAGGGACGCGTCGACCCCGGACTTTCCGCGTTTTCTCCCGCGAATTGGCAGGTGCGTGGGGCGGCCCGGGCGGGGGCACCGGGCCTGCGCTGCCCGCGGGCCTCGCTAAGCGGCAGGAGGGACTGGCGGTAGCGGCCCAGTCCCGAGGGACAAGGCGAGAGCTCAGCCCGGCACTGCCGCCGGGCGCCGTGCTGTGGAGCGGCGGCGAGAACCGCGGCGGGAGCCTGCCCTCTGCCCGTGCGGACGGCCGCGCCAGGCTGCTCGGCAGGCTGCCTGTGCTTCTACGGCGGCGGGGAGCGGGTCCCGTTGGAGGGGCCCGCAGGGGAGCTCCTCTGCTTAACAAACGTGCCGCGGGATCGGTTCTATCCATTTAATCGAGAAATCGAAAAACGACTCGATTTTCAGGAAAATAAAAATCTCCAAATTCCAGCAACGAGAACTCGTTTACTCCTGGGGCTGGGCAGCCCCTCAGTTACGGCTAACGTTACCCTCGCCGTGCCGACAAGAGCGTGGCCGCTCTGAATGCTCTTCTCCCACCCCACAGTGCCGGGGCCCATCGAAACCAGCTTCATTGGCCTCCACGGCACCGCGCATCCGTGCTCCCTCCGCGCCCAGCGGCCGCTTCTCCCCTCCCCGATCACCTAGAGTCCCGGTACCGATGCGCGGCCCAGGCAGGGCCGCGTTCCGGGCCGTGCAAAGCAGCCGGCCCTACCCGGGGACCGCGCAGATGACCGGCCCTGATCCGTCCGCCGGCGCGCCCCTTTCGCGCCCGCGCAGCGCTAGCCGCGGGCAGGCTGCGACCGAGACCCTCCACCAGGGCAGCGTCCTCCAGATCGGCGCTGGTTCAGCTCCCCTGTTCAGCCCTGCCGCGCCGGAGAGACCGGTCCTGTCCCCTCGCCCCCACTGGGGCATCCCCTCCGGTCCTGTCCCGAGGGCTTCCCCGTAGCCTGGATGGACCGATTCCCGCTCCCCCCGGCGCGGCTGCTCCGCCCGGTGCTTCTGAAAGGAGAAACAGAAACCAGAGAATTCGGAGGGGAAGAGGAGAGGGCTTTGCCTGCAAGACGGTGCATCTTTCTACGTAAAGATATTAATAGCTGGCAGAAAACGCCGTCGGTGGGTAATGGTGTTACATTACCCGATTGGGCTTTTCTGAGGCTTTCTCCTGAACCGCCTTTGTAAATAGACAACGATCGCGTCAAGTGGGGACACATCAGAAGCTGCGAACGAGCTGCGCTGTAACCGCTCCACCCTGGGTTGTGTCAGTGGTTATCGCACTGGTTTTGGGGACTGCGGGGCTAGAACTGTCCGCTTCGGGACTCTGAGCACATGCAGTGAGCAAGAACAAAACGCTGAGGCGCAATAAGGTTCGACGAACGATGAGAATACCCAAGGGCAGAAGAGCCTGGACGAGGGGGGGGGAGCCGGGGAGAGGGCCCCCCCCGGGAGCCGCTCCCGCCTATCCCCACTTCAGCCCCATCTTGCTTACAGGCTCCTGTCCCCAGCTCCTCGCACACATGCCCGGCAGCTTGTCCTGCGGGGTGGCTGCGTGATGTAATTCCCAGGCGTGACATGTTCTCACCTGATGCCAGCTGATCACCCTGAAGATGCACACCCGGCTGCAGGCTCTTCTGGCAGCACTTCCTTGTCCCCTCTCCCCCTCGCATGTCCGCGTTCTCATCTGATACGCCGGGTGCCGGCAAGACGAGACCAGAGCCGCCCTTGGAGGTCCCGGGGACGCGGGGGCTGCGTTCGCTCGGCCCCAGCGGCCTTCGCCGCTTTCCCCTCGGTTGCCCCCGGCCATGCCCCGTTCTGGGACACCGGCGGGAACGGAAGAGTGCGGTGATTATTTCTCCCATGATCAATAGGCACAAAGCTTGTTATTTCTAGTTGTCTCTGGACGTGAGTTTACATAAACTGAGCTGTGGCATCGGGTTGAGAAGAAATCCCTTCTAAAGGTGTTTTCTTAAAAGAAATCCTCTGATCCCGGGGCTCAAAGGTTATCACGAACAATAAACACTTTCGCCCTCAGCCTCATTTAGACAATGACAGATGAGCCAATTTGACACCCCTCCCCGCTCTACAGATTTGCTCCTCTAATTATTTTAGCGTTTCCATTTTGGATCAGGATGAGCGATCCGTGGCATTTTCGCAGGTTTTACCTCTCTTGCACGTTTGGGTGCACGGGGAAAACGGGGGAGAACAGCCGGAGGGCGATGGAGCTGGTCCCTCTCTCCCAGCACCAGCCCCGGTCCTGCTCTTCCCGTAGAGACTCCCCGGGTATTTCCGAGATTCAGCGTTTGCACAATACAGGAGGAAAGGTGTTTGCCGAAAGCAGCCGGTTACCGGTAAGCGTGTGCCGAAGCAGTGACACGTAGCACGGATTTGGGGCACCCCTCTCAGCCTAGGTGAGGAGCTGCTGTGGAGCCGATAACGGGAACGGCGGGTGCACAACCCCGAACCCTGATTTTTCGATGGGATCTTGCTAACGGGAACGCGTCCAGACGCAGCCCCGTTCCCCGAAAGCTCAGGGGATAACGTTTCACCCCCGGCCGGAGGTGCTGGGAGAGCTTCAAAGCATAAATTCTGATTTATTTGCTTAGTCCCTTCTCCATACAGAGCGAGTTTAAAGTCTTGTTTAACCAGTGGCATTGTTTAAGCCCGATTTAAAACAAAACCAAACCTAAAATACACACACACACACAAATACCCACACAACGCCAAGCAAGCTGTCATATCAACTAATCGATAAATGCATTTGCGTTTCTGATTTTGGCTGCAGCAGTGGGATCAGAGCGGCAGGGCTGTGACACCCGGAGCCGAGGTTCAGCTCCGCACCTCCCGAACCCCGCTCGGTACCCCCGAACCGCAGCGCTTGGAATGGCGAGACGAGGAAAAGGAGGAGAGGGAAGAAAGCGCCGGCTGCCCCCGTTCCTTGCAGGCTCTGCTGTTTCCCAGAGGAGGGGGCAGCCCCGGGCCGGTTGTGCTGGACCCCGGCCTCAGCACCTCGACTGCTGTGGAGCCGGGCCCTACCGGGACAGGCACCCAGACTGAGCACAGATTCTTAAACATCCACAGCATACAAGAGCCCGGGTCTTAATTTTTACTAGTGTCAAGGAATAAACCCATTGCTCATAAAACCGAGGGAAGACTGAGTACGTTGATGTTTTTTATATGACAGGTTATAAGATTACTCGGGAGGCCAATACAGCACGTTAAAGGGGCTCCCACGTCCCGTTTTCCTCAGCTGTGAAAGTTGGTGAGGTGATAGGATTAGGGGTCACACACATTTAGGTTCTCTTTATCACATGGAGAAATTTCACAGCAGAACACAGGCAAAGCAGGAAACCCAATTCGTTGATCTCAAACTATCACCAGACAGCATGCAGTACATTTTGCATTCTGTTTTGGACACCTCTTATGCTTTAGATTCTTTTTCCCGCCTTTGTGTGGGAAGAAAGAATTCGCAATCGAAGATGCTAAGAAACAGTGCGATCAATTAGGAAAATGTGATATTAAAATATTAGTAAGATATATTAAACTACTGATATTAAAATGCTGCTCTTAAAATGGGAAAATACAGTTGTGAAGAACGCAAGACTAAATTTTTAACCTGAATTAGCCAAAGAAGGAGAAATGCTGCACAGCTTTAATGTTTCGTAGTGAAATCCTCTCTGCTGACAGAGCAGTCTCTGCTCACTGAAGGAACCGATCCCCCGGCTCTATCCCCCGAGGACAAGGAGGAGGGCTCCGGGAGACCCTGCGCATCACTGCCCACTCTCCCTGGTGCAGCCCCATCAAAGGCAGCTTCCTGCGAAGGGGCAGAGGAACGCAGGAGAAAGCTGGGCTCAAAAGGTTGGGAAGGGCAAACAGCAGGGTCCATGAACGGCAAAACGTGGTAAAAACGAATAGGGATTTTCAGGGAACATTTTGTTCCTGTTTGGCAGGTGAATGATGCACAACACAGTTGTTACTGGTGGCTAAAGACAGTTCTGAGTGCTCCGAGATACAGACCTGAGGACATGCTATGTCCACCAACAAGAATGTATGCTTCTAAAATATAATTAGCTCAGAAAAAAAAATCACATTTTAATTTCAATTACATTTGTTCTATGAGAGACAGATGTGAGCTGCTAAAATGTTTATAACGTGGCTTAACAGTAAAAAAACCCCAAATATTAATGAAATGTGTTTCACTGATGGGATTTGATTGGCATGCTGTATTAATTACAGGCCTTTCACCCCTGAAACTGCAGTTCCAATCCTGTCTGTGCCCAGGGAAAACAATATAAAGCTTGTTTATATATTCTAAAATGATATAGAATCGTGTCAGCATTTAAGAAAACAAAAAAGAAAAGAGAATGAATTTCAGCCTCGGTTTCACTGCAGTGAAATACTTGAAAACGAACATCTGCGAACATATACATTCTGGTCACCATCCTATGAGCTCGAAACACCTAGAATATTTACAGACACTACTATTTGCAAATAGTACCTACCGGTTCCATAATTTGGAATGGAAATCAAAACGTAAAGTGAATGCTCTCCAGCATGACACGGTTGAGACCTGTGGGTCTCCAGCAGGTGGAGACAAGAAAACTGGTTTTCTTTATTTAAATACTAATAAAATAATCAACGGAGGGCAGCTAATTTCAGTATCGCTAAACCAAGGTGGTTTCAAAATCCAACATTTAGCATTAAAAAGAGCTTAAACTGTCCTCTATTTTTATTCCTAGTGGCTAAAGCAGAGGGTACTTCCTGGTCACGTTTGTAAGTTTTTCTGTGCAGCCAGAAGAAAGAACTTCTTTAACCCCAGGGGTAAACATTGCTTGGGATGTGCTAAACTTCTCTCCGCTGAGCATCCCATGTAGATTCAGTACAGACCGAGAGGAGACAACGGAGCCAGAACTGAGGTTAAGATGGGGCAGCTTCTCCCTGCACCAGCCACAGTCCTCCTGGAGTGTTCAGGGTCACTGCCCCCTTCCACCCATGGGCACCCCCTGTGCCTGCGCACTCACAACAGGAAGGCATCAGAGCCCTCTCCTTTCTGTGCCAGTAAGAATATCTGCTGTTCTGGCAGGCTCTACGCGGCAGAGTGAAGGGCAGCTGGAGGAGTCTCTACCAAAGGGAGAGTGTTTTAACACTTTCCGTAAGTAGAAAAGAAAATCAAGAGAGAATAAGCCATTTATTTAGGGCTCAGAGACATTAAGTGCAAAGAAGCTCTTCGGCCCTTAAGCTTCCACCAAGCTAACGTTAGGGCACCCCATGCACAAGAAACAGCAGAGTTCACCAAGCAGCACTACCAATGCACAGGGATAGAAGGAAGCACGAGCAGCCTAAATCCTGCAGTAACCCACTCCAAGACCTCATCCCTCTCCCTGCTTGTGCTGGGGGTTGCATCCCATGTAACTTTGACTCTCACAGGGGACACAAAGAGCAGACGGACCATCCACTGCTTGCTGAGAAAACCCATGTGGGACCCAAAGCGAGCAGCATAAACTCATGTACTGATTTAGGTGAACAAAGATACTTAGATTGCAAAGGCAAGGACGTGTTCTTCTCTGTAGGAAAACCGCTAACATTTAAAGCACCATAGCATAGTAAGCAACTATATTATGTGTCAAATGGAAATAGGAAGGAAAAAAAAGCCATAATAGGATAACATTTTGAGTGGGAAACCCCATTTTAGTCTACTCTGCATGCTCTATGGCAGGGCACTTTATGTGATTTGGATACAACTCCACTAGCACATTAAAGTTTATTGGCCTTGAAAAAAATGGATGCATCACTGATGATAGAAGACTTGGTGTTATGCTGTCAATGCATATTTTATTTTATCTGTGTCTTAAATACAACTCAGACCTTTGGACTCCATACAGAGTTGGACTTTAGCCTTTTCCTGTAATTATTTGGTGTCTTGTTAACATTTTATGAGCCTGTCTGTTTAAATAAACTTATTTGATGCACGCTTGTTTTGGCTGTAGCCTGCTGTATAGGATGGATGTGCTTTTCTCTTTGTCTTCTAAAAGAAATCAAAATAAAGCTGAACAATGGCACTGCCAGGGGAATAAATTTAAATATAGTGTTTGCTTCATTTAAAAACAATACCATCAAAATCAAATAGATCTGACAACATTATTTATGAGGATTTAATATTTATAAGCTAAGTGGAGAGCATTTGGGTAATTACAACTGTAAAGCATCGGTTTGTTTGCCAGTTGCATTGACTGACTTAGATTTGAGCACTACAGGCACTGTTTGTTTGAGTAATGGACTGTAAAAAAGGCTGGAGTTTTGGAGAGCTTTTTAAAAGCACCTTTCTGTGCTCTTTTACCCACCTTCTGAATACTTTTAGAGTAAAAGAACACCTGCAGATTTTTTACCTTTTCGCATTAAAATGTACAACTTATTAATTTCTGTCTCTGCAATGTTGGCATGCAGAGAAGAGGCACAGAATGATGCTGGCCTTGTTATACCTAACACAGTCTCGGGAAGGGAAGAAGACAGGTAATAGCAGAGGAAGCTTGGAATAATGTTAAGCTATTTTTCTCTATGGCTTTGCACACAGTGTATTCCCTATGTTGAAAACAGAACAAATGCAGAAACAAAAAGAACCATACTAAATTACCTCTTGCCTTTCTTTATCACCTTCACCACCTGACATTCCAGAAAACTTGCAGATTAGGACAGACGTGTTTGCTGACCACTAGAATGCAGCAACTTCTAAAACAAACAGCATCTGCATAGAGCAACATTCAGCAAGGGCTGAAAAGAATTAAAAACCTTAAAGAAATATTCTCAGTTTCTTTGAATTGCAGAGAGTGTTCAATACTATTTCCTTTGTTCTTTGCTATTTCCACTCCAGCAGCAGCCCCTTAAACTGCTGTGGGCTGCTTAGAGGTGAGAAGGTGCGATAGTTGGTGGTCATCTCCTCCAACCTCACCCTGCTCACCTTCCTCTTGCTTTGGGGTCCCCATACCTTGTGCAAGCCCAGGACAGAGGATGAACTTCACTGCCTGTGTGCCTCCTGCTATCACTGCTGACACTGATGCTGCACCTACTCTCTGAATCTGCTTCCAAGGCAGCAATAACATCAAGAGCTCATCCTCAGAGATGCTGAGGATAACTAACACCCAGCTGAGAAATTTTCCAGGGCTCACTGAAGAGGAATGAATATTTCAGTCCTTAAAACCCTATTGCCACCCTCACAGATTATTCTCCTTATCTCTCATTTCCTAGAAAAATAACACAACTATCCTCTTTCCCTTCCCCTGTATACTTCATCCCTCAGGCTAAACTGCCTCCAAGTCTTTACTTTTCCAAAAGTCACTGTTTTCCACTGGGTATCATGCTGGCAGAGCTACACATAACTATTCCCTATATTACTTTCAAAGCATCAGGAACTAAATGAGAGGGTTTTTTCCTAATGGGGTCAAATCAAGAGCTAAACCTGCACCGTGGGAGAAACACTCAAATCTTTCTTTTCTCCCTTAGCTCCATCTACTGATATTACAGTAGATTGCACACAGTTGCAGAGCTGTGCTACGCATACCAGACATGCTCTGTCTTCCATCAATAACAATTTTAAGGTTAATTCTTCAAGAGATTAGGAAAAAACCTGCTATCAAGCCAAAGACAAGTGCTTGTGTATGTTTACCCCGCGGGGTTTTTACATCAGAAGTGTGAAGTGAATTACAGGGTACGATAACCCAGTGGAAAGTTAGCTGCTTCTTGGTGAAAAGCATTTTGGAGCCGGTTTAATAACCCACCATGAGACCACACATCAGAATTGTATTTATTTAGGGAGCTAATTGAAATGGGGCCTGTAAGGAGGAGCCGACATCAGAAGCAAGACGTAGTTAAGATCTGAGGAAAGGCGGTGTTTGTGGGCAGAGTGTATGTGAGGCCAAACCTGGTAGCCCTCACCCAGGCAGAGTTCCCACTGAATGGGATGGGCTGAAGTCAAGTCACGAGGTGGTTTGCCAGCAAAAGGCTTGTTAGCTCAAGCCTCTGGGAGATTTTCCCGGGCTGTGGTGCAGGTCTGCTCTCACAAGTGTTGGCACTCTCCCTGCCTCTTGGCTCTTCCGAATCCCATCTCCATTTTGCCAAGAATCCAACCATGGAGCCAAACTGTGTCCCCCCTCCCAGTGCGAACTGATCAGATGAGTGATTCCATTTCACATTTGGTTTAGTGGTATTGTTTGGTTGTCATTATTTTGCTAATTTCTGCTGCAGGATGTTCTAAGCTTGTTTTTACCAAAGGATAAAAAAACCCAGGAATGTCAGATTGGAAAAGCTTGTCACCATTTAAACTTGAATAAGCATTTTGGGGCAAAATGCTGAACTCCTTGTTCAGAAAAAAGCTTGCAAATCAGGCTTCTAAAATCCACCCAGCTGACTTAAAACCATTAAGATCAATAAATAATGACTGAGTTTGCCTCCTGCCCTCATGAGTCACACTGTTAGCTCTTAGCAGGTCTCACATTTTAAAGTGAGCGCAAGGAGTCGCATATAGACCAAGGCACCCTGGAGCTGGGGCTTTAAAGGCAATATTGAATCCCATGACACCTATGATAAAACCCCAATATAGTATGTAGGGGGGTCATAGTTCCTCATTTAAGAAAAGGCTGAATAAAAGTGTGGTGGGATCGCAAACAGCTGCATTTTGCCTTTTATTTTCACTTTGGAACAGCACTTTGAGGGCTCATGTTGCAGAATTCAGTCAGAAAAAACCAGTTGTTACTGGGGCAAACAGCTTCAAGGAGAAGGAGATATTGCCAACCATTTCCCTCCACTCTGGTTCCCTCCTCCTAGCACCGGGCATATACTCCAAGGTAGAACTTGCTCTACTTAGGTTAAACTGATAGTGCAAGTAGTGAAGTCTTTTCCCTTTTGGTTTAAATGAATCCTTGCCACTTAAGTTCATGTTTATTTTTATAATATGGACTCTCTGTCGTTTATTGCTCCCAAAGGGACTCCAAATACCATGATGGTTATGAGCGAACCTGGGAATACACTTCTGAATTGCTTGTGATTTATCCTGTTTCTGATGCACATAATAACAGAGCTCCTCCAAAGCCCGTTCAAGGCTTTTAATTATTAATTTCTGTACGTTGTGTGGCACCACGTGACAGTTATTGCTACTGTGGGTGGGAATTACTGTGGCTGTGCTTTCTGGTAGCAGCACTGTCATTGGGAATTTCATATTTTAGGCTAACTGCTGAATAGCTTTGGAACAGCTTGAACCTTTCCTTGGAACAAATGTCAGTTAAAACCCAGCCCTTTGCAGCATCAGGACAGTGAGGAGAGGGAAAAGATGAAACCAACAGGAACTATGAAGATACATGGCAGGAGCAGAAGGGTACCTCGTTCTGTACACATGCAGTACACCTTCAGAGCTGACCCAGGATTCACTATACCTCTTGCTAAAGATAATCAGGAATAAGATTACTTCATATATAAGCAAATATTTACTCCTCAGTGCCAGCTGCCAGCAGCTCTACTAATCCTACATAACTTTGAAAACCCAACAGATCCTACACCCATCCACTCTGCTGAGGCAGACCTCACACTCTGTGAATAGCCTGCACACTCAGGTAAGCGCTCATCCTCCTGAGCAGCACAGGATACGTTCTATTGCAGAGTCTGCATTGCCCTGTGTGGTAAAATGGGTCCATAGTTTTTTCCAGGTCCAGGCTCCCTGCTCTGCTTTCTGCACTTGGCTTTTCTTAGGAGATATGGAGATTTTACCACCCCAGAGATGCACCAGGCGCTGCATGCAGGGCTGGACCCTTACACCAAGGAGGCTGCAGAACAGAGTCCACACAGAGGACCTTCAGCAGCAACCAGAGGAGAAGCCCTCCCTCCCCCTTCCTCTTCAGTTACTAAATCTGTTTAAACTATGGGAGAGGGGTGAGGAAGTGAGACCTTTTGGAGAAGCCACATAGCTGTTTGTTTTCCTTGGGGGTTTATATCAACACCGGTCTTGACATTTTGCCTCTTATTATGTGTGGCTCTTTAAAGGGTGAAATAATATTTTCTTTTGCTTGAGAAAAGGACAAAGTTCAGACAAAGTGTTCAACCCAAAATCATTTTCTTCTTTCCCAACAGTTTACACATTGTCTACACTGTGGCTCTGTAAAGCACCACTCTGCAAACAAAGGAGACAGGCAGGGAGACGCTGCTGCCCAGGCCCACCCCAGCCCCATATGGACCCACACTGCTCATGTCCTTGCCTGCTCCATAGGAGGAGAGCGCACCACAAACCCACTCTGGTACACTTCTAAGAGACCAACTTTAATAGGTTTCATAATTGGCAAAGTGTGCTTTGAAGTGTTTCTCTCTTCCAGTCTAATCTCCCTTCATCTGGCAAAAGCCCATTCCCAGCACAAGCTGCTTATCTGTACACCCATTGTGCTAAGGAAGTCCCCAGTCAAAGCATTTAGTAGCAACCTGGTGGCATCTCTTCCAAGATCCCCAGAAAGAGCATCCTCTGCCTTTTCTAGCTACAGCATCAAGCTACACAGCTCTGGAGGGGAAACACAGCAGGGAAAGGGAAGGGTCAGGCATGAAGTTACTGCCTCTAAGCAGAAGTTATAGGATCAGTAGGCACCTTAGCCCATCCTGATGCTTAATTAGAGACAGTCTAACTCCTGTGACTCTTCACCTTAACACCAAAGGCAGCCAGAGAAGGCTGACAAGTTAGTGCAGAAAGGGGTCACTCCCTCTGCATCATGCAAGCATGAGGGAAGGAACTGAGGATCAAAATTAATTTGATGGAGGAATTCACAAGACAAAGATGCAAAGGACCTAAGCCAGAGGAAAGCAAGTTTGGGAAGAAGGATGCTTCTGGGCCTCAGACTTTGGGTATCACCACAGGTCAGTGGGATGGGGCAGAGTGGAGGTGCAAGCAAGAGGGGTGTGGGGAGGAGACTGGCCAGGGTGAAATGGCCCGTGACTGATGATGCAGGCAGGAATTCAGAGACAAAAGAAAGCTCATCTTTGCCACAGCATCCTCTGAACACAGACCACACCACAGCACGTGTATCTGTCAGGGTACACTGCATCTCACATGTTCAAAACCTAATTAATGCCCTTTGGGGCATTATGAAAACTCCAATTGCCTTTTGTAGGCAGATTCTACTTTGTGAAAGATGTTGGAGTTCTCCTGCTTGATTACATTCATTATAAAGCTAGATATAACGCTTAAACTGTAATATACTCATTGTGATAGATACAGAGCATCACGTTACAAACATGATACATCACTCATTTGCAGAATAATTTTGCCCCACCATTTAATTGTAACCTAATAAAATCTGCATAGTGTGAAATCAAGTGAAAACAGACCCAAATAATAATCTGCAAACCTCTGGTAGTAAAATGGGATTTTTCTGTAACTCATGCATTTTTATTTCAGACATATTTTTTTTATTCAGTGTTCTCTTTAGGAATGTATTACACAGACAGTTTGAGCAATACAAGCCCATAAAACAGATATCAACAGAAAGTTAGCCAGCATTTTATAGAGTCACATAACTAGATGTGATAAGAAATAAACACAGGGGCTACACTCTGCTCTCTCGGTGAGATGGGAAGGGGTTGCCCTACTATGTTTGCTCACCACAATGTAACCCACCCAAGTGACTCTGTTACCTCAAAACAGCTGTTCAAATGCTGTAGGACATGCAGCGGACCTCTGACCCACAGGTGAAGAGGGAATGAATGCAAATCATAATTCCTCAATTATTTGGGGGCAAAATGTGACACTGGAGTTAGTGCTCACCAATCAGGTTAACAAGTTAGCTGAAACTTTATCTTTCTGTACTTAAATTACTGGGAAATCATCTCACTGCCCTGATTGAAGAGATATCGACCGTCCCTTGTTTACAGAAGGGCTGCAGGGGTCGGATGCTGTCCCTACAGCACTGCTGGGCTATGGCTGTCCTGGGCATGGCCCTGGCTGCCCTCACCCCCCAGCTTAGCCACTGCATCCCACACTCCTCAACCAGGAAACATCATGCCTTGCACATGTGGGAGCTGGAGCAAGCATAGCAACATATTTCTGGTATTGAAGCCAGAGTGAGCCAAGTGGTCAAGTTCATTAGGCATTTATCTACAGACAAAAAGAGCAGCTTGCTGCAAATGAGAAGCTAGTGAGAACCTCAGCACTCTGTTTCCAACACATCCATGCCCTCCGCGCAGGGTCTCCAGCCTTGTTTGGGAATGGGCAGGCAAGACCGGGAACAGGTCCTAAGCACTCAGATGTAGCCACAGCTCTGCTGGGGAGCCAAAGGCTCCTACACAACAGTACCAGGATGGAGCAGCACCATACACACAAGGACAACGGTAACACCCCAGCACCCGCAGAGCAAACCTCTTCTCCCCCAACAACTGCACAGTAATTTAAGGGCCCCGTTACAGCAGTAATGGTATTCTGGGTGAAGGCTTATATGCTTCTTTGAGTTTAACAGCTTATGGTAAATATGGTGTACGTTGTCAGGGTAAGATTTATCCTTTCCTTTCATTCTACCAGCTGTCAAATGTGTTTGATTTTTCTCAAGCTTTGAGTGTAGCAGGAATTTAGCCAATAAATACAACTGATGATGATTTTCACTTTGGTTTCAAGCATCTGCCATTCATAACAAAGCCTGATTAAAAATGTAAGAAGATTATTTTTAGTTTTAGAATGTGGCAGGGCCTTGCTGCAAAACATGGTGTGAGGCATGAATAATTAACTTGAAAAAAAATCAAGGTATATCCAGCCCCATAAAGCAAATGAGCGAATCCTCCCCGGAGCGCTGCCTGTGCCCTGTGAGCAGTGCAGGATAGCAGACGTGCCGCCTGCATAACAGCCAGCTCCTCAGCTCTCATTGAAATCTGCTCTTTTTCTGTGCCTGACTGGCAGCAAGTTGCAAGTCAGTGACTCCCTGCCCCATGAACAACTTCAGTATGGGTTTAGAGCCTACGAATCCTTTGGAAAGAGGAGGGGGAAATGCAAGAGCCCCTCTCCAGGTGGTGGCAGAAGCAGACAGGACTGCTGGAATTCAGTTTTTCTCTACTTAGGGCTTGGTGGCTCTGTATAGACAGAGGCTCCCCTCTCTGTCTTTCCCTATTTTCACAGGATGGGTATTAAAAAGAGCTTTTCCTAGGAACTGCAGCAGGTAGGAAGCTTTGGCACAGTGCAAGGACTGTGCCAGGAGCCAGCGGGCAATCCTATGGCAGGATGCAGGAGATGCTGGGAGAAGACAAAGGATGGTGATAGAGCTGCAGCCCTGACTCTGGTGGTGGCTGCTTTCATGCCTGTCATACTGTTTACTCCCAAATGTTAAGTATATGAAAAGGTAAATAATGAGGATTGGTTGGTTTAGGGATTCATTTTTACTCATGTTACAAAACCACCTCTTGTCTCTTGGAAGGAATTGACATTGACAGGACTGAATTGTCTGATAATAAATTTATCAAGATGTTAATGATCATCAGCTTCTCTGTGTACTACTTGGCAAAATCACTACAGGTCTTCCTATTAGCTGGAACTGCTACCCATTTAGGGCTTGCTTTGAAATTTTATCTTTCCATCTTGTTTTCTGTTTCCTCTTTTTTTTTGCTTTTTCAGAGACCTCATCTGTTTGCCAGCATTCTCTGATCAACATCTCTCATGTGTTTCCTATTAAGGCTATGATGTGTCTAGCCATTTTACTTCTCCTGCCCTTTTAAGTGGTGTCAGTCTTTTTGCTTTGCTACTAGTTGCCTTTTATCTCTGCAGTCTCCAATTCTCAGCGCACATCATTACCTAACTATTGAACTATCTTTCTCCTACTCACTATGACAAATCTCAGAGGCCTGTGGCAAACCCTTGCCAGGATGTAGCTAACGATGCTTGACCGGCCATCAGGAAAGGTGGCTTCCCATTAAAGGTCAGAAACTCCCTGATTTTGTGACTTCAGCTGTGGATGTGGGTGTCTGCTAGGCATCTCTGGTGTTGGGCACCATCTGAGAATAAGAACTTTGCCAAACTTCAGCAAATGTCTATTGGGACCACAGCACGGAAACTGTATTCCTCCTGCCAGTGCGAGCTGCTGGTGGATGTGGCACTGAGCATGGCAGCTCTGCCAGCCCATGGGTGCTCGATCCTGTCCTCAGTTCCCCAGACTCCAGGGTGTCAGAGTCTGCTCTATAGCACTGCAGGGCAGCACACTCAGCTAGCTTGGGAGCCCAAGATACACCTGAAGGCTGGAGCCCCCAAAGACCTTGCTTAAAAAGGGAAAATCCCATCAAACATTATCCAGGTTTGATCAGGGGGTTCCTTATGGCCCCATGAGCTCTCAGTGTGAGAATTGAGGTGCCTATTTTGGTTAGTCTCTATGCTTTCACGATTATTGTTCTTCCAGGCTTTTTTCCCCACTGCTTTCCTGCATGGTGCACAGTGTACAATCACCTTAATGTCTGGCTTATTTATATTTCACACTGCATTTAATTCAAAAGTGGTTGTCGCTAATTGTCCACAGACAGCACTGCAGAGCATCACATAACCTCAATCTGTAACTAACTATGGATAGTGTTATCTTACGCCGTTTACTAAGAATAGCCTCTAACTATAATAAGCAAACCCCAGACTCCAGGGCCTCCCTCATCTCCAGTGATTGGTAATCTTTCCATCCCAGCTGTCACAGCCCTTCTAGTGGCATTAGGCTCTGACATTCTGCCAGGGACTGTCCCTGAGCTTGCGGGTGTTATCTGGTATCTGCATGGACAGGATTATTATAGGGCTAATCTGCAGGCAGGGGACATACGTTACCCAGCCGCTGTCTCTGCAAGTCCATGGGACCATGCCAGAGAAATCAGACACCGGCATTCGCTGCCTCCCAAAGCAAGCCAAGGCTGGGAACTCAGCTGGTAGCACACAGCGGTAGAACAGGCAAGAGGCCACATGAATGGCCCCTCATGAGGCTGCTGTGATGGATTCAAGGTCACCTTGCATAGGCTGGTAGAAGTGAGCAGAAGGCCCAAAATCATGACTTGGAGTTCACACAGCAGCTTTTCCCATGCCCTTTGAAAAGCAGTGTGCTCTCCTGAGCAGGACAGTGTTTTATAGCCAAGGTGCTGGACAGCACTTAGAATCATCTAAAATTCAGTCAAAACGTGGGTTTTTTCAATTTTGAATTGAGAAGAAATTATGAAGAAAATCTTCATTAAGGTAATTTCAGCATAAACCCATTTGTTTGTCTCACACTAAATTATTAATTAAAAAAGGTATTTGCAATCCAAATGCAACAACAATTTTAGAGCTTTATTTCTAAAGGAAACTATAAAAATCCAATCAGAACTGGCATTTTCCACAACTAAATTAGTTTAGAAAATCTTTTGCAAAAACCCACTTCTGGCATTACTTGATTTCTAACAGCTTTGTTACAAATGCGATGCTCAATTCAGAAAATGAAGAGAAAGCATTCTGTGAACAAGTCCCTGTCACGCTTGCACTGGTACTTCCCTTCCATTGACATGAGCCAGCACTTTCTAAGGAGCCCTGTGTGAATGACAACTGATGGATCTCCTGCTGCAGCATCCCCCTAGGGATGCACATAGAATCATGCTGCTGGTTCAGGTGCTCAGAGCTGGTTGCTGCTGTGGGAAGCTGCAGGAGAGCGCCAAAGGTAGCTGCCTGAGAGCAGCAAAACGCTTGTGCTGCTGTAGATTGGTAACAGCTTATTTGCACGCTTCGTTCTGAAAGCAAAGACCTTCCTCTCTGTCCGTAGCTGTATTGGAATCCTGCCGCTGTAACTGGGTCACTGGTGAGGCTGTCACCACTTGTCCCACAGCAGCTTGGGCCGTGCTACACCCATGGAAGCCATTGCTGCAGCGTTAGCACACATAATCTCCTGCTGCTCCTGGAAAGGGCTTCTGCTCCCTGCACAGCAACACTGCAAGAGGACAAGCCTGCAAAGCCCCATCACCCATGGCCAGGCCTGACCCCAGACCAGCATCCCTGCTTGCCAAGGGGACCAGATCTGAGCCAGCCCTGCTCAATGCACCCCAGCCTCAGCTTCACACACAGCCCCACAAAGAGGGCTCCTGGATGGGTCTGCAATTACACCTTCCACATGGTCTGTGCTGGCGCTGGCATTCCCAGCTTCAGGAGCCCTGGAAACCTCCTTTGAGAATACCCAGCACACCACAACAACATGCCATTTCACCTGGCACCCCACACTGCCTGCTCCCCTCTTATGAACTTGCCAAGCTTGTGCTTTAAGGATTCACAGATACTAAAGCGGTAATTGGAGTAAAAGCACAGACCTGCTTTTGCTCTAGTTGGAATAAAATCCACTCATTACTCCTTGGAAAAAAACCCAAAGCTTTCTATTTTTATAGGAATAGGAGTAAGTGAAGCAGTATGCAGCAGATAGCCTCTTTGCACGGCTGTGTCTTTAGTGGGCAAGTGCCCTTAGTTTCACCATGCACCTGGGTGCGCAAAGCCTCTGGCATTTCTCACAATGCCACAGGAAGGGCTACACAGTGACACCAAGGACGCCGAGAAATCACAAGACAGTCCTCATTTCTCAAGTGCAAAGTGAGTGATAACTGTTTCAGAATTCAGCCCCATACGCTGAACCAGAAAGGTGTTCCAGCTCAGTTTTCCAGGGGGTATGAAAAGGATTTCCTGCAGTGTGGCTCATTCAACTCACTTTTCATAAGCTAGTTTTCAACAACATCATCCAAAAGCCATTAGTTTCATTGTATGTATCATGCAGGGTTATTTAGTAGGTCAGAAGGAAAATTTAAATGGACAGGTGCTTTAAATTACAAGATGGTGGAGGTGGTTAATAAAAAAACACTAGAAAACATTGGTAACCTTATTTGGGGCTTGAAGTGGGTTCTGTAACTGATGGGCAAATGGCTTGGAGAAACACGGAGATCTGTCAGAAGTGGTAGCTCAAAATGCATTCAGGAAATCAAGCTGCTCCCCAGAGATCAGAGCGCAGTGCATGCTTCCCAGGCTTCATGCACCTTTAAAACTATTTATTTCCTCCTGGATATTTGCACCGTGGGGACGATTAATTATGTGACACAAATGTCCTTTATGTGTGACACAGGGAGAAACCTCAAAACACTTGTATTTCTTGTCACGACCTGAAAGGTGAGAACCGTGGTGGGCTGCCTCCAGGTACGCTGAAGCTGAGATGGGGAGGGACCAAACCCACCTCTGCACTTGTGTCTTGACTGCAGAAACATGAGAAAGGAAGAGGAAACTGTCCCAGGCTCAGGGTGTTGTAGCCCATAACCCACCTCCATCCTGCTCAGAGTATCCAGCTTGTACCAAGACTGTGTAACAGGTTACACCATCTAACAAGGATGAAGCAAAGGGCTTCTTGCAGCTGGGCATCCGTGGTGTGCACTGGCCACCAGCTTTATCCAAAACCCAGCAACATAACCCAGCGTTATCCATGACCTCAGCGACAGCATACAGATATGGCACATACACAAAGGTAGAGCGGGGCCAAGATACAGGGACAAAGGCACACACGTGCACCACTGTACACACAAGGGATGTAACCACCCAGAAATCTAACCAACATCAGTGAGACAGCTCAAGATGAGAGGCACTCACATAAAGGAGGAAAACACAAGGAGGATATGATTTAATTATTCTATACATTGGAGGCTACTTATGGAGATGTCTATTGAAAGTTGGTGCTTGTAACTCACTTACATATACAGCATGAAAGAAGGGAAAGTCTGGTTTGTATAAGCATTCCCCAACATCACCACATCTTATCTGATTCCTTTGGCTCAGGGATCAGGCTGGAAACCTAATGGGAGTCAACTGCTTTCCAAGATGCTTGACATTTCCTAATTATTCCAGGTTGGAAACATGTCAACAGTTAGAGCAGAGATGCTTCAGTATCTATTAATTCCTGGCCAAATTCAGGCTGTTCCTCTGTTTTGAAACTCAGAGCACAGGAGGAAGGATGAAAGCAATTAAGTTGTAGAAAAAACAGTGCAGCAGGCAGTAAAAGATACAGGCAAATCACTGAAGGCATGACTGGCAGCCAGGACAGCAAGAGGTTTGGGCTGCCCCTCTGTTGCTTTCCACCCTAAGGACAGCCCAGGACCAGGAAATCCCTCCAACAGGGTCAAAGGCTCAGAAAACCAGCCCACTGCCACACATGTGCTCTGCAGGATGCTCTCCAGCTTCAAATGCCATTCGCTTCATCTTTATTTGTCTACAGTTTGCCTTGCAGGACTGCAGAGAAGTTACCATTTTTAACTAGTTCTGTTGCTGTTGCTCCAACCTAACCGCCCTTCAGCCAGCCTAAACCTTGCTAGGATCTAACCTTGAGGCTGTGCAGAGAGGAAGCCATGAACAACAGGAAATAAAAGGAGCAAACCCCAATATTTTTCTGCCTTGGACACCCTGGTGATGTAGCCTCAGATGATGATGCGCAGCCAGTGGATTAAAGGAGAGGATTACTATCTGAGCCCCGGAAAACAAGGCTGCGTGCTCTGTGCTTCATTAGACCACTCATCCTGTGAGACATGCTCTGGACTGCATGACTTGAAGTCACTGGAAATTCCAGCTTTCTTCTTTTTCCTCTGCAGCTTCTGGGGGGGGGGGGGG